>VWZK01006323.1:132055-171021 GCA_013396935.1 Baryphthengus martii | reverse complement strand
TTTTTTTTTCTTCCCCCCCCCCCCCCCCCCCAAGAATGTCTGAAGTGCAAATAATCCTCCTTCAAAACTTTTGTTAAATTTTTACTTGCTTGTGTTATATCTTAGTTGAAGGCTGATGGTGATTTGGATGCAATTCTGATGTAGGATTTTAAAGCCTATTGTACTATAGCACTGCTCAACTGCTGGTACCACACACATTTCTGTGGAAACTTCTTCTCAAAACTGATTCTGTTTTATGGCTCAGTTGTTAAATGGAGCGTAGCAGGAAAAAATTGAGATTACAGGAATGCAGTAACTAATGGAATGTGCTCTTGAGTTATTTTTTTGTGAAATACGGGAGTTGCAGTGCACGGTGTGCTTTACCTTATCGTACAAATCAGACGTTACACAACGATGTGTCTGAAACTGTTTTGAACAGATTTTTGCTTTAGTATTCTACCTGTTACTTGTAGGCCTTCAGAATTTATAGGCCTGGTTGTGTCTTTATTGGTTTTGTGCCTGTGAAGATTTCAGCGAGTAAATAAATGCAGGAGAAACCCTTTATGAGGAAAAGATAATGATCTGAATCTGACCTGTGAAGAACTGGGTAGGAGTTGGCACCACTTCCCCACTTAATTGCTGGCATAGAAGAGAATGACAGCATTATTTAGGAAAGCTGGGTTAGCTTTTAAGATCAAATTTATCAAGCCCACAATAAATTAGAGTGATATTACACTTTTTTTAATCTGGTTATGTTAATATCTGTTAAATGCAGAGTAAGTAAACTGATCAAGTTAGAGAGATGGAAGCCGCTAGGGAACAAAGTTCAATTTGGTCAGTCATTAGTATTTTAAAGGCTGCTCTGTTCCAGCTTGGGGTCTTAAAGTAGCATCTTGGCTCATGATCGTATAATTTCAGGGTGTCCAAGAGACAGTTTAAGTGACTGCTGTCATGCTAGATTTGTGCTGGAAATAGTTATAGCTATTAGCGCAGAACTGCCATTTAAATAGCTGCTCTTGAAAGAAAAGAGCCTCTTGCTTATGCAGTGGGACTGTTGTCGCATAGCAACTACTGTGCTGAAAGCTTAAAATCAGATGCTCCCTTGAAGTTCACTGTGCCCTAATAATGTTTAATTTACCTGGGCCTTGCACTGCCTTTATCACAGTGTTAGTGTACTCGGTAATGTCAGTCACGCACATTGACTTCTCTTTTTTTTTTTTTTTTTTCCCCGAGCTTAGAACTGTGTGGTGTCGTGCATTTTTTTTTTTTATCCTAGTTTCCAGAAGGTCGAGCTTTAATAACATGGTTAATCACATTGAACCAAATTTGAGATAGAGTTTGAGTGTTGTGGGCTTTCGTGATGTGGTAGTAGAAGAAAGGCAAGGCTGGCATCCCTCGTACGGACCGTCTGGTCCTCTGTCGTTCCGATCAGTGGCTGGAGGTTGGCAAGAGGACACGGATGGACCGTTTGGGTAGCCGGTGTGCCTGTCGCTTCTAGTTAATGGTAGCAAGGGATGCCACAGGTGAATGATGGACATGGGTGTTTGAGAGTATTCTGGGCAGACTGGGAAATTGGAGAGTGAAGGAAACCAGTTCTAGTGAGAAACAAACTTGTGTTTGCTTAGTTAGTGCATTTGGTAGTGAGTGAAGTATCTTACGAAAAAAGTAGACTTGAAAGAACCTGTGGAAGGTATAGAGAATCCTGACCTATATAAATTGCTTTGAAAAATACTTTGTATAAAAATAACATTTTTTCCACTCTTTGAAACATGCTAATATATACTCAAGTGTATGTTCTCAGGTCTGTACTTGATCCTGAGAATGCCAGCAGAGTTTATCATCATCGTTTTTTCAGTGAGCATGTTCATGTTCTTGCCTGTGTGCGAGGTTTGCCTTCAGATGTGCTCTGCTTAAATCTTGACTTTACTGTGAGACTTGCTTATGAAATGTCAGTCTTCAGAGGTGCTGAAGAATCTGCTTCAATAGCTGCTAGTAAAATACCTACCTCAGCCAGGGCTTTGAATTGTTTGTGGTAGCATGTACTTTGTAAAACAGGGTAAATAACAGCATAGAATCACTATTTGATATTGTGAGGCTTTGAAAAAAAGACTTTATTTTCGGCGTTGATAATTTAGGGCCATCTAGATGCCGTTTTGAGATGGAAAATTTACTAGCCCCGAGTTCTTTGTAAAGCAGTCTGTTGTGTTAACCTCCCAGTAACACACATAGTAACACAGACACGTTGCATCTCCTGCTTATTTTAATATCGTAGTGATGTCATCCAGGCCTCTTCCTCCCACTTAAGGAGTTTGGATCTACCACACCAAAGTAGCCTGCGATGTTTACTGATGGGAGACTTTATATTGCTGGCATTTTATATAGTATTTTTTGGATCTATTTTGCAGTTCATTTCCTAAAAAAGCCAGATTTTGACATCAGGATGGACAGTACGATGTAATAGGTTGCTGCTGTTTTGGCTCAAATTAAATATGACAGATTTTTAAACTGAGATGATATACTGAGTGAATTCATTAAGTACTCTGACTTTAGGAATCTTAACATTATAGACTCTAACTTCTGCGTTTATTATGATATTGTGAGTGATATTTACTGGCTTTTATCTAGATTTAGAATAAAATGAATTAAATTTAAAATATATTTTCACTGGTTATTTTTTATTAAATAAAATTGTTTTCAGTAATGACTGTGGTCCTCTGCATTTAATTGAAGGGATTTCTTTCTGGTTGCTTTTTCAGTTGAGATCTTATAATAAACAACTGTCATTCCTTCCTACTTTCACATTTTACAAACAAAAGGAGATGTTAAACATCTGCCTTTTCAGTTTTGAGTAATTTTGCTAAACTCCAGTGAATTGAGAAATACAAAAGGAGTTACAGTGCTGCAGATTTTTCAGCACTTTAACACCTGTTCCAATACTTCGTCAGGGACTTCCATCCCTGAATCTGTATTTATGCAAGATATTCATATAACTTCACTTTTAATAAATTTTAGCCTAATTGAAGGTTACCATCATTCTATACTTCATTTTACATTCATTTTTTAAAGATCAAGTGCAAATTAAAAAATATCACTTAATGACTACATAAGGGACTTCAAAGTTTATCCAAATAGAGATGGATTCTGTAATTCTTAGTAAGTAGCTCTTACTTGTATGAGTCATCTGAAATGCTATTCTCTAAGTGCTGCAGAAACTCACCCATGATAACTGGCATTTTTCTTCTATTAAAGCATCTTTTTATAACTTTGTGTGTGAAATATGCCTTGTGCTTTTGCAAATTTAGTTGACTTCCATCTTCCTAATGAACTGTTAATGGTTAGCTGCCTTTTCAAAGGTGATCTTTGGTTTCCCACTTTGTGTTTTTTAAACATCATTACTTGCTCCAATTAATTCCTGTTAGTTCACACAGTTTCTTTGCTAGGGAATTATACAAGAATCCATAAAGTTAGGAAGTAACATAATGAACAGCATCAATATATTATTCCTGCCTTCATCCCAGAACTCTTAAAGGAGATGGTTACATTATGGGGTGTGAGTGTAACTTGCATAAAATGCTTAGATTTTGGACTTTATAAATGTGCAGTTTTCTTTACAGAAGAAATTCCAACCAAAATACATTGTCTTTTTCATGTAAAATAGCTGAATACATGTGCAGTGCGTCTAACGTACAATAAATGCAGCTTGTGAATATTAATGCTCATTATGTCTCATTTTGAGTTAAATAAACCAGAAATCTGGCATGAGACCACCAGGAGCGTGAATCCTCCTGGTTGCATTTGCTGTGGTAACTTCAGGGGGATGGAATGTGGGATCCTAAGTTGGAGTGAGCATGATAATGTTTATGTAAATATATGTCTTGGTCGTGCTGCTGTAGTTGTGATAGAACAAGGGCATGGATGTTTGTAGGTTTAGATAACATCTTGTGCTAAAGCAGCTGACAGAATTATGATAAGTGTACTTTTGGGTGCACAAGCCCCTTGTCAGGTTTCAAAAAGAAGCGGTAAGATGGAAAGCAATGAAGTGAATTTCGCAGAATTGCTCCAAGTTTGCGTGGAGGCTGGGCAAAAAGACCATCCAGAAGACAGGGGATTTGGAGCAGGAGAGGATGCTAATGAGAAGTGATTAGTGCTCACCTCCTGTGGGGAGCAGGAAGATGCTGTAAAATTCACGTTAACCTTGCGGGCATCAAAAAGGAGAGATTATAGTGTACCATAAACCCCCAAAAAAGCCTTGGGAGTTTTTCTTTTTAGTGTTTTATACAATTAACAACTGAGGTCCTTTATACTTCCCGCTTAAGGATCTGGTCTGAAGTTAGACTTTGAATGGCAGTCTTTTAAGACAGGCTAGTGATGCATTTGGTGAATAGTAAGATGTGCTTTTGGCGTCCAGCTTCGTGTAGTGATTTACTTTTCCTTGGCTAGCTTTCCCAAATGCATCTGGTACGCTGAATGAGACACTCTACAGGGGTTCAGGAGTCTTGATCTTCTACTGGGAGGAATATCTATTATAATTCTGGCGATGTGTTCCTGGGTGTTTGGTGGTCAGGGAAAATCTGCCTCTGTTCAGTAGATAGTCTACAGTGAGCTGACTTCGCATTTCAGTGAAGTTGGTGGTGAAGGGGAGGAAGTTGTTTGAAAATTAGGTGGGACGGGTTTGGAAAAAAGTCTTTAATAATTTGAATTAGTTATACCTAGTAACATAAATATGTTTACTTTTTTGTAGTAAAGCTACCTCTTATTATTTGGTTTCAGTTAGAAGTTCAAAGGAATCTCTTAAATGTAATCTGAAGCTGTATGACCTGTCTGTGTTTGTTACGGTAGTTTAGCTAATGACTCCACAAAATGCTTCTATTTGTGGTTTAGATAATTTTCAGTCTACTTAGTAAGGTTACAGAACATCTGAAGGAAGTAAACATAAATCAGCTGTTACCTTCCTCTCTTTTGCTTGTTGATTCTTACAAATGGATAAATATGAGTATTATATGGAAAATTTAAACGAATAGAAATGGTTCTGAGAGCCCTCTTCAGAGATATTTTGTCTCTTCAGAATTTTGACTAGAAGCTGATGAGTAGCCTCTCATCATGGTCGAGCTGCATCTGAACAATACGTAGTATCTACAAACGGAGTGTTCGTGCTCTCTAATGAGGTTGGAGCGCCAGAGCTGTTGTGGAAACTAGAAACAGTAGCACTTGTCTGAAAACCTTCCTTTTTTTGGTTAACTTTTGTTGTTGTATAGATAATACTCTTAATTGTACAGAAAATATGTGATCTTCTAAAAGTATGCTAATGCTCTTTAAAGCAGTGTTTTCATTATGTCAGTTTACTCCTTGCATGTAATTAAAAGTAGTAAATATTATGTAAGTGTTCTGTGGAACAGGATCACAGAATTGTCACAGTTGGAAAAGACCTCTAAGATCACCACTTCCAACCATCAACCCCCCCAAAATGAAAAGAAACAAACCCCAAACCAAAACAAAACTCCCACAAAACACAGAAACCCCCTCACCATCCCACTAGACCATGTCCTGAAGTGCCTCGTCTACACATTTTTTGAATACCTCAGGGATGGTGACTCCACCACCTCCCTGGGCAGCCCATTCTAGCTCATGACTACTCTTTTCAGTAAAGAAATTGTTCCTAATAGCTAATCTAAACCTCCCCTGGTGCCACTTCAGGCCACTTCCTCTAGTTCTGCCATTATTTACTTGAGAGAAGAGGCTGCACCCACCTCACTGCAACCTCCTTCCAGGTGGTTGTAGAGAGCAGTAAGGTCTCCCTTCAGCCTCCTCTTCGCCAAACTAAACAATCAGTCACACCTCATAGGACTTGTTCTCCAGACCCTTCACCAGGCTGGTTGCCCTTCTCTGAACTCACTCCAGCAACTCAGTGTCTTTTGTGTGGTGATGGGCCCAGCACCGAGCACAGTACTCGAGGTGCGGCCTCCCCAGTGCCGAGTACAGGGACACCATCACTTCCCTTCTCCTGCTGACCACGCCATTTCTGATACAGGCCAGGACACCACTGGCCTTCTTGGCCACCTGGGCACACTGCTGGCTCACGTTCAGCCAGCTGTCGACCAGCACCCCCAGGTCCCTTTCCACTGGGCAGCTTTCCAGTCACTCTTCCCCCAGCCTGTAGCGTTGCCTGGGGCTGTTGTGACTGAAATGCAGAACCCAGTGCTTGGCCTTGTTAAACCTCACACCACTGGCCTCGACCCGGTGATCCAGGCTGTCCAGATCCCTCTGCAGAGCCTTCCTACCCTCGAGCAGATCTTTAAGGTTCCTTCTAACTCAAGCCATTCTGCGATTCTGTGACACTCCCACCCAGTTTGGTGTAGTCTGCAAACTTGCTGAGGAAGCACTCAATCCCCTCCTCTAGATCATTGGTGATGATAAGATGTGGCTTATTCTGAAAATCTCCTGCTTACTTTTTGTAGGTTTTTTTGCAGATTTAAGAAATAGGTGGACAAGTTTGTATGTCCATTTACTAGTGATCACCTTCTGACTTCCCTTATTTTTGAGGCTTCATTTACACTGTATTCTGTTGTCAGATGTTCCCCTTGATAGTCAGATGTTCCCATAAAATCCAGTCAGTCCGAGTCACCTGGCAATGTTAAACTTTCACACTGATGTATTATCTAAATATACTTTAATCAGATAAGGTCCAACTACTCTTCCAGTCCCTGTGGCAGTACCTTTTTAAAAAGAAACAACAAAAACAAACCCTCAAGATGTGTGCTGTGGTCTCCTAGGGAACTACATATCTTTGTTCTTGACTTAAGATGAAAACAGGGATGAAAATACATTTAATTCCCCTGGCAAAGACTTGATTTTTATAAAAGGCCATTTGAGGCTTTTGATCCTGTTTGAGTAATAATAACCTGACTCAAAAATAGAAAATGTTTTGTAGAATGTTTATATATTAAATTTTGGAAAATTAATTGGAAATGTGTTTGCAAAATGGTTAGGGATCATGTGTAAAATTCTTGAAATGGATACAAAAATCCCTAGTGAATCAAAAGAAACAGAAATTGTGGTGGAGCTGATTAGCTCCATTGCACTTGGGAAAGCACCTTGTCTATTTGGCCGGCTGTCAGATGCATTGATTGAAAGAGCCAGTGCTGCCTTTTAGTAATAGATTTGGAATTTGTACACAGCGTAAGTGAGGATTTCTTCTGGCTGCCCTTTCTCTTCGAACAGGTGTGTTAGCTCATGGGAAGTGGCTTCAAAAAGGCCAGGTTTCTAATCTCTGTGTTTAGGTAGCTATATAAATTTGTCGACTTAAACAGAATCCTGAGTCTTGAAACTCCCACTGTTCATCACCTGCTTCGGTAAATTGTGTTGGCAGTGGCCTCTGAGCTTGATTCAAGTAAGTCCACAAGGGTTCAGGCAGGTGGTAGAGCACGGATCTGTTTTGCCACGATGCTCTTTCTGTTCAGTTTCCTTTTACTTTTGATCATATCCAGAGTTAAATCTTCAAACTTCATCTTTTAAATAAATGCAGATTGATGATATGTTTTGAAGGAACTTCTTAAAATGCTAAGTGTATTTATATAATACCACACACATGTTTATTTTTAGGAGAAGGAGCTACAGCTGAAGTTTCCTCATCTTTTGTGATTCTGTCTCTGTGTACTCTGGTAGTACTGGTAATACTGCTTGCAAACTGTGTCTCCTGCTGTAAAGACCCTGAGATAGATTTCAAGGTAAGCATCTGACGTTGCAAATGTATATATACAAGTGGTATTCCGCACTGCATCCTGATATCCAGAATACTTACTTATTTGTGCTAATACTCTGCAGTTATTGACATTTCAGTGTCAGCGTAAATTCTCTCTTTTGAAATAGCCAGCAGTTGTATTTCTCCAGACTGTGAAGTCTTGCTGCAACCATTTATTTTAAATACTTGGTCTATGCTGCTGTAAGGATCTTTAAGGTCTTTCCAAAATCATCACTAGGTATC
This sequence comes from Baryphthengus martii, assembly GCA_013396935.1. NCBI lineage: Eukaryota > Metazoa > Chordata > Aves > Coraciiformes > Momotidae > Baryphthengus > Baryphthengus martii. The sequence goes on along the minus strand of VWZK01006323.1, from coordinate 163,061 downwards.
AGGATCAGTAGTGATTTTGCTATAAAGAACCTTTTTGTTGTTTTTTTTTTCTGTGTATTCTTTTAATTTGTTTTTCTTAGTCTGCTGACAGGGTTTATAACACTCCTGTTGAGTAAGAATACTGAAGATACAAATCCACTGTAGCAAAACTCTTGAGGAGAAACTGTTATCAGCAGAGAATAGTTACTTTTGGAACATCCAGTTATGGGTGTTCCTAAAATTGAGTTTTGCTCTTTTCGAAATGGAGAATATTTGGCCTTGGCAGTTCATGGTAGTTCATTCAAAGCCAGGCATAGCATTTAAAGTAAAACCAAACAAACCATCACCCCCCAGCCCACGCCTCCCCCAGCAAAAAAAAACAAACCACTAACCTCCCCTCCCCAAAGAAACTCAAACCCACTTTCTTTCTTAAAAGCAGTATTTGATACTTCAAATCAGTAATAAATTCAAAATAAGGAATAGGAAACTAAAAATCTGTCACTGTCCTTGAAAAAAAGCTAAGCATCCTTAACATTATTCATTCAAACTAAAAGGAATGTATTAGTGCTAATTTTAAGACAAAGATCAACTTGTTTACTAAGATATTATTTTTGCAGGAATTTGAAGATAACTTTGATGATGAAATAGATTTTACACCTCCAGCAGAAGATACTCCATCTGTTCAGTCTCCAGCAGAAGTGTTTACTCTTTCGGTTCCCAGTATTGCTTTACCAACTCCCTCCCAGTTTCCATCTCGTACAGGTAAAATACTGGTTTTTAGTGGGAAAAAAATGGAAGTAGGCAATTTCAGTGTCAAAATGGAGTATTGCTGATTATGTTTGACTTTAACAAATTAAGTGTTACAAACAGACACAAATTGAGAAATCTCTTTTGTAAGGTGTAGGATAAAATGTGAAATATTACTTCAAAAATGGTAACTTATGGCAGGGTGCCACATAAGGTAGCTTAAGATAATGAAACTGGTTGAAATAAAGCTCTCAAGTACTTTCATTCTGCCTCTATACACTGAAAGGGTTTGAAGTACTCTAGGACATCAGCGACTAAAATCCAATGACAACTTAGCGACGAAGAAAAGCACTGAAGAGCAGCAGTCCCTAGGCCATTAGCCTTAAATGGAAGCAAGAGTGAATCTCTTGCTGGACAGCAGTGCTCCTGTTTCAGCAGCATCACTTTCTTAATGTCGCTGTAGCCTTTTCATGCTGTACACGTGATATTGGTAAGACAGAGCATTAGGTTTCTTTGCCCTGCATGGGAGGTTTTTTTGGAATGTGTTCTTTTACAAAAATTGTGTATTTAAAGAAAATGCAAGCGTCTTAAATAGTTGCAAGCATAATTTAGCATTAAAGTAGTTGTTCTCATGGTACTTCACATCTGATTTTTACATATATTGCTTGTGTTGCTTAATCAGATGTTCAGGGAGGTTTCTACTATAATTTCTGTACCTACAAATTTCGGGAAATGATCAGTGTGCCTTTAATACAAAAGAAGTGTTAATCCTTGGTGTTTTAATGAGTGAGGGGAAAATGAGCTGTAAAAAATGTGTCAGCTCTTCTACATTGCCATAATTGTTGAAACTATGCTTTCTAACACTCTACTGTCACTAGAGGTTATTTTGCCACAAGTAAAGCAGTGTACTTGAGTAAGGCACGCTGGTGAAAATGTGAAGGTACTGCTGCAGCCTTCTCTGTGCTTCGGAGCACATTGACATGATATTACATTCTACAACTAGAGCTGGTAAATGAATGCTGCTGTAAATGTGGTTTATGGAAATAAAAATGTGGGCTAGAATTCTCAGTCAGACAAGTAGTAATGATGGAAAGTTTTTGTGTACGTCTTCTGCTAGTTCCTAACCAATTAAGCAGCAGAGGGGTAAATGAACACCAGTGAATCTCTTTTATAATATAGAGTCTGCAATTGTTACTGTCCATCCTCTGCCAAGATCTAGGTCTTATTTTCTATCCTTTTCCTCTCTGGGCTCTTTACGTGAAGTATTTTTAGTCGGAAAATGTCCTCTTTCCAGATGGCAGCTATAAGTAGGGCAGTTGGGCTGGAGAATAAAGCAGTCAAACCCTTTCTCTTAAAATGGTAACTATAAATGTTAGCCAGTGTTGTCTTGGGTTTTCTACTTCTATTTACATAGGAAACTTCTGTAAGTAGGTTATTTGCTCTAGCCAGCTATAGGGTATGTTACGCTTGTATGTTGAAGTTAGAACTCAGCCTTTTTTCTTTCTTCTTGAATGTGTTAAAAATTTAAAGGTTTACTTTTCGTAAGGAGGAGAGTCGGTGTGTTTTTGTAGGAGGTGTGTTCTAGTCTGGGTTAGAAGCTGAAGCTGAGAAAAGCTTCACTTGAGTGCTGTTGTCACAACATTACCTTCGTACTTTATCTATGTCTAACTGGGTTTTCTTACTTGATCTGAGCATACACATGCAATTGTGAATAAATATTGTAGGAGCATGCGTTATTTCCTCAAGAGTTGGTAACTTTGGCTATCTGAGTGTTTTGAAACGTGTTACATTTGTTTTGTTGTGTGTGACAGATGGATCAAAGTCTCAAGTTTCACGTCAGAGTCTAAACTACATCCAGGAAATTGGAAATGGTTGGTTTGGAAAGGTGAGAAGTTACCTTTATTATGATACTGCAGTTTGAGTCTTACTCCTAACTGACTGGACTACTGTATTTCCTTTTAAAACTGTACTCTGGAAAAAAAAAAAAGTAATAGCATATGAAAAATGGAAGCTGGAATTGGATGTTTCCTTTCATGCACTATTTTAGTTGTAATGGCAGCACTAGAAAGTGCTTCTTTCATTTATATGCAGTGTCTTACCAGAATTGCTTCTTAGGTAGACATTTCACTTTCATGGATTTGAATTAATACATCCCTGTTATTACCAATTCTTTCTAGGAAAAAAACTTAAGTAAAAAAAAGTGGTCTTCACTAAAAAACATGTTTTCTGAAAGTTGATGTGTAGATCAGTTGTCAAGATTATTAAGTATCGGTGTTTAATTATCAAAGCTCTGCATGCATTGACAAGAAAAAGGCCAAAAATCTCTCTTACAGTGTGGTTTTCAGCTCTTGTTTTTCTTTGCAGGGAAACTCCATATTTTTTTGTGTGTGTGATTAAAGACACAATGGTTATCTTTTTTTTTTTTTCCCCAGGTTCTCCTTGGAGAGATCTACAGTGGCACTAGTGTAGCAAGGGTAATAGTGAAGGAGTTGAAGGCAAGTGCAGGTCCCAAGGAGCAAGAACAGTTTTTAAGAAATGGAGAACCATATTAGTAAGTAATGTTTCAGTTTGGTTAACTTACTTAGTAGTACTGCATAGGAATTATAAATTATGGACATTTCTTTTATTCAGTGTTATGTCCCTACTTGCTCTCCCTTATAACTGAAATTCTTGTGTTTAAAAAGTGAAATACAGCCAATCCAAAGTAAGCAAAAGCTGAATTTACTTAGAAATAAAAATAAGGTTTTTGTTTAAATGTTTGGTAGTTCCTGTTAATGACAGGAAAACACTTGGTTTGATTTATTACATTTTCTTCTGCAGCTGTTTGGAGCAAACTTCGGATGTTGCAAGCTAACCTTATGCCTAATTATTTGCCTTTGAGAACTGAGATTTAACTCCTGTACTTGACTTTCCTGTTAGAAAAACTGAATTAAATTGAGATTTAATTCCCATTACTTGGCTTTTCCTGGCAATGTTTTGTCTGTTATCAGAGACACATTAATTTCTTTTCAGTTCCCTTTAAATTAAGTGCAACATAGGTAATTGTGCTCAGGTAGCTTGCAAGGAGGCTTGTGTGCAAAAAAACCAAACCCCAATATCAGAATTACACTAACTTAAGTCTAGTAGTACTCTACAATTGAGAAATCACTGATCTGACTGGAAATGCCAATAAAACAGGATCGTTTGGTGTTCTCTTCCTCTTGTGTTATGCTTGGAGGATACTCGCTTCCAGGGCTTGAACCTTTGCGTACTAGAAAGGAAGCTGCCACGAGTTAATGGCTTTTGTAGATGACTGGAAGAGAGAGGCACGTTGTATTTCGTGAGACACGCCTCACAGCTTACCTTGCCTGGATATGCTACAAGTGAGCAGTCACACAGAACTTCCTGTTCTTAATGCTTTCTCATTAGCCAGTTAGATTTGCTTTTAGGCATAAATTGTTGGCAGTTGTCAGAAGAAGAAATCTGCCTTCTGCTACACTGGCACAAGTGGTTTTGAAGCAGTTTAGAAAACTGATCTGGCTGGGAACTAACCTGGCTAAAAGAAGGATTAGCTTTTAGCCAGATCAGTTCCTCAGTACAGTTCATGAACCATTTGCACGCATTGATTTTTGGTATGAGATTTGGTGGGAGAATGAGTGTGACGTTCTTGTGACAGTGCTGATTTTTTATGTTTCTTTTTGATCCTCTGAATTTCAGCTGCTATCAATGATAAGCTGCAGCAATACAAAGGACATACAGTGGTGTAAATGACATCTGTGACTTTGGATACTTGCTGCCCTTCCTGGTAGTGTTAGATGTTGAAACTTTTGGTAGGGATTTCAGTGTGCTGCAAATAATGTATAATGTGATCTTCCTGGCTTTAACTGTATTTTTTCACTCCAGCATTCTGCAACATCCAAACGTTCTCCAGTGTATTGGGCAATGTGTGGAGGCCATTCCTTATCTCCTAGTTTTTGAGTTCTGTGACTTGGTAAGTGCGCTTACGCAAATGGCTGCCGTTGTTTTTCCTTTGCTGTAGCTTGTGTGTAGGGTATTTACTGCCCTTCGCTCACAAAATTCTTCTTTTTGTGGGAAGTTTTTCAAATAACCAGAATCTTGGAAGACTTTGTGGTTAAGAGGCAAACCTCAAGTGTAATTGTTTTGTTTATATTCTTTTCAATTCATCATGTAAATTCTTAGGTGCTTGTGGAATGTTCTGAAGAGGAAAATAACTGTTCTTTCTTTGATAACGACATTACCAGTCTCAGTCTGCCTATGTCATGTAACAGGGACCTTGGAGACAAAAGGAGGTCATAGAAGAAAGCTTTTTATTGCAGTCCAGTATCACATGCACATGCTCACAATCCCATCTTAAATTCTGTTTGCTGTCTGTGCAGCCTTATTTTGCTTTTATTACCATTTCTATCAACATGTTAATTGAGGAAACAGAAAGAATTTCTTTTCTTCTGCTTTCCCCCACTTCCAGAGTGCCCAAATTTTACCCGTGCTGTGCAGCTTTGGGCTAAAATGCAGTGGTATGCTCACTTCCGTAATCAGTAATGAGGGTATTCTAATAGCTAGAGTTTCCAGTGTCAGCTTATTCTCTTCCTGATCCTTTCAGTTACTGTATTCTTATTTTCTCTACTCTTATCCTTCTTTTCTTTCCTCCCTCCCCTCACACCCTCCCCCAAGCAACTGTCGTCTTATGCTTCCTGAATACCAAAAGACATGCTAAGAGCACAGTAAAGGATGTTCTCACTGCTTTCTGCTCTGCTGTTAGTGCCACAAAGGCCACTGAAGATGGGAAGGATAGTTGCACAAAAACCTGGCTCAGCCACTGCATTCCTGGGCAGGTGTTGGAATTCACATCAGTGGTGGGAGAAAGGGGGTGGTCTGCACCTACAGCAACTTTGGACTATGCCCAGTGTACACAAGAGCCTTCAAGGACAGAAATTGGGATGTGAGGATGGATCCGTGGTCTGTAAAGACTTGAATTGCTTTATTGTAGCATAAGATGTTACTGAAAAGCAAACAAACGCAGACCTCCAGGTGCCTGTCCTAACACTGGCTCTACATCTGCTTCTAAAGTTTGTGCTCTAGGTATTGTTTAAAGCAGCGTTCCTTGAAAAATGTCAAGACAGAAATGAACTCAGAAGCATGTGTGTATGTTTTAAAGAAATAAGTCTTTCAGAAGTAAGATAGTTTGCATGTATAAAATTCAACCAGATCATTTTTTATCAGCTTCACTACTACAGAATTCTCCTATAAGCTCAGGTGTATAAATACAGTTCTAGTTATATCAGTTGCCTCAAGCAATTGAAATAAGAGTTAACATGAATTTTTGAGTTTTCTTGAGAAACATCAGTTAATCTGTGACCTTAAATAACTATATTTTCCATTACTGCTCTTTTGCTCAAATTCATTAGCTGTGGCAAATTAATGAGGCAGAAGTGCTGATAAAATAATTAATTTTTAAATGGAAGAAAAGCCTGAACTTTCAAAGTGACTGATCAAAGCGAATTGTTTCGTTTTTGCTAAGAATTAAGAAGCAGGTGCCTAAGGTTAACCAGAGAATGGGTTTTATAGTTTTTCAATATGCAGAAATGGAATACTTCTTATCAATTTCAAACCTGCTGCTCAAGTTGGAGCATTAGGTCCTTCTTAAAAGGACCCTTGAAAAAGAATTGTATTTTATAGACTCTTAACAGATACACATCCAAATATTTAATCAGATTTAATTGCTGTCCTGTTTTTAAATAGTTATGCTATTTAATCCAACTTTGAATTTGAAGATGGAGTAACTTTTTAAAATTACCCTACTGTACGTATCCAGGAAAAAAAATCATGTCCTTGTTTGATGCATGATGATTAATGCCAGAAATTGTCATGATCCTGCAGAGTAATCTGTAAAGGATTTTACTTAAGGGGATGAAATAGGTTTTCACTTTAACTGGGGGCAGTAAGCTTGACAGCCAAAGTGGTAGTTTTATAAATTAAAATGTAGCTAAAAAATTTCTTTGGAATGGGAAATAAATGTCTGTGCTGGTTTCTATTCCAAGTGAACTAAACCTTGTTTTTAGAAAATTATATATTATAGAGAGTTAAACATGACTTTCATAGTGAAAGTCTGTCTCTCTCGAAGATTTCTGACTTGGTAGAGCTGGTTATCTCCTAGATATCAATGTTTTATTCACTGCACACAAATGTATGGAAACTGGGCAGACAAAGCAGTGTTCCCTTGACTGGAGATTGAGCTGAGTGCAGTCAGTTAGCTCAGTATTGCTGTGTCTCACTAGTTCTTCTTGTAGTCTCAGGGCCTAGTGTGGGAGGCAGCAGTACTGGAGTGAGGGAGAGGAGGGACGTGAAGAAGGGAGAAATGGGAGGGAAGCCGGTTGGTGCCATTTGAAAGAGAGAGTATGCCTGGATAACTCTTCTTTAGTAGACAGGTTCGTAGAGGTGTGTCACTGGGCTGATATTCTAGAAGCTGCTTTATATCACTGTGGCTGGGATGGAAGTTACTTGGATATTTTTAGGCTTTTTGTAAGTGATTTTGAAAGCTGGTAGCTTGTCTGCTACTTCTTATCTGAAATTGGGGGATATGGATTGAAATTAGGTAAATCAGGGTGCTTCCAAAACACACAAGAGTTTGGTTCTTCAGCAAAAAGCCCAGAGGGGCATATGCAGTTGAAGTATTTGACTAAAGGTTCTAGTGTCCGTGGCGACGAGATATTATTGAAATGGGAAGGCTGAGAAACACGTTCCTGTTTTACTAGCAGTAGTGTAATGCTGTGCTAAAGCTCTTTGCCTGGTGTTACTGGTGTTGTGTATGTATATACATCAGAGGATGAACTTCTTTTAATCCTTGTACCTACGTGATTAAGAATTTGATGGTTAAGAAAAAAGGTGGCAAATACGTCAACTGTGGATAGGAAATTGTCATCTGAAGACATTTAAAGTTCTTCTGAGGCTCTTTCAACGATGTAGGTCTCATTTTGGAAGTTTGGCCTATTAGGTAATGAACAATGTGGCTATTCTACTAACCAACACAGTTTAGAGGGTACAGGGATTGTTTTCTTCATACGCCTTCAAATTCATAGCCTATCACAGCATGTCCCTCTTCTGGCAGCTTCTCTCACTGGGACCGTAGCCTTTTTAGGGCCACTTGTCGTCGTCTTGGCTGCTGAGAGGACCCTGTTGGATTATCAGTTCCCAGGTTCCTTGGCACTGAAAGGCCTTGGTCAGAGGCACTGGAAACTGTAGTGCAGAGATACCAGAGCTAACTCGTCACGGCAGCAGCGCTGAATGTCACGCAGGCTAACTTACTTGTTTTCTTGGCTGGATACACTACTCAGACATTTCTGTTACTCAAGATTGCTTGGTTTTATATGCTGTAACTGTATTTGCTAACATTTAGCCTATTTTATAATGTAATCCCAAGTTGTTTTATGTCTCTTGGCTTGCAGAGCTGGGCAGGAAGCAAGAGAGGTCGGTTGCACATAAGTAATTTAAGCTTTTAAATCCTCATTGTCCTTTGCCTGTGTTTAAAATTCTTTTTAAAATCAGTAATTAGAAAAAGAAGTGTAAGACCTTATTGCACGCCATCCCCCTTAACCCCCACCCCCTGCTCCCCGTATTATTTTGCTTAGTGTCTTGGTGCAGTCTTCTATGAATAGTTAACTGTTCACTGTTAAATATTGTAGAATGATGCCAGGTTAAAAATAGTGGAGCTGGCTTATTAACTTTAATATATTACTCAGCCTTGTGTGGCCAGCATTTTGTCAGCACAGCAAATCCTCTAATGGATTGACATAATTTATGAGTAAAGGAAAGTTAATCAAACGTGGAAGTAGCATGTATATTGTGAGGCTGATTTGCCTATCAAATTTTTACAGAAATTCTTCAAGTCTTGCAATTCCCTGAGCAGATGAGATCAGCAGGATGCAGTACCTGTGTAGAATGCCCTGTAGCTTGCTTTGGGGATGGTGCTGGTGGTGGAAGGTGCCTGCCTGCAGCGTTTGGTTCTTTATTTTGCTTGGACTTTTTGTAATTGTTGACACTTGAAAACATTATCTTCAATTCAAAATATAATCTTTGCAATGAAAATTTCTTAACCAAAGAATTCAATAAATATGGGGCAAATGATAGATACATCAGTGGTGTGTGATTTGGTTTTTTGTTTTAAAAATCCGTGATAATTCTGAAATCATGTCTGTTGACTTCAGAGACTCTGTGCTTTCGGAACTGTTTAATACTTCTTAAGCTTACATATGCCTAAACAACTTTCTGATGGTGTAGGTGCTCTACAGGCATTTCAGGCATTTCAACGGCAGCGACTGCAGGTGTTCACACTGAGGAGCAACTTTGGGAGGCAGGAGAGTAGTATTTGTAGTTGTCTAAGAACTTCAAAGGGACAATTCCGTGGTATTGTGTGAGTTGGTAGGCAGCTTTCCAGCTTGGCAGAATAATTTGATAACCACTTTACGCTTATAAAACCCTATCATCAGTACCTACTGATTTAAAAAGTCACACCAGCCCTTTGTTTGGGTGTTCATAGGAACCAAATGCAGAATTTGCACAAAGAAGAAAACTCCTGAAGGGTACTGCATGTAAACGTGCCTCCGGCTGGTGCAGAGAAAAAGCCTATTAAGACTTAAAAAGATGGCTGAACTGATCCTGCCTTGAACCGAGAAGGATGTGAGGAAAGGTGGAATTTAGTTCTTCATTGGGTCCCAGGAGAGGGGGGAAGAGGCAGAGTGACAGAGGAAGCTGAAGAGAAAGTGGAGCCTTCCTTAGGCGTGATTACTGAGCTTTTTATGTTTAGTTGTCTGTGCAGTAAATTTTGCAGAACTGTATTTATTCAGATACATAACCTTTGATATTTACTGTGTTAAAATGTCTGATAAAGGGCCATTTTGTGGCATATAAAATAGTATGGGAATAGTATTGATGTATTGCTGCTGTCTGCTGGTAGACAGGGAAGCGCCATGAGAGAATTCAGCCTAGCAAGGAGCTCAGGAAATCTCCACTCCAACCTCCTGCTCAAAGCAGTGTCAACCTAAGGTCAGACCAGATTTCTCAGGACTTTATCCATTTGTATCCTGATGACGTCCAAGGATGGCAACTGTGCGTTCTGTCTGGGCAACCTGCACTTCTGCTCCAGTGTCCTCGTGTGGAAAACAGTTTTCCTTATACTTAGTCTGAATGTCTTGTGTTTCAGTTCAGGCGTGTTGTGTCTCATCCTCCCTCCATGCTCCACAGTGAAGACTCTGGCTCAGGCTTTAATAAATTCAGACATACTAGACAGGTGCTATCAGGTGCTCCCTGACTGCCTTTATCCAGGCTAAACAAGCTCAGTTTCCTCAGCCTCTCCTCATGGTAAAATGTCCTGACTGTCTTGGTGGGTCTCTACTGAACTCATTCCAGTTTGTGGTCTGTCTTGTTTTGAAGGAGCCAATACTGGACACAGGATCTAAATGTGGTTTAACAAGGGGATAATCCCTTCCCTTGGTGTACTGGCTGTGGTCCTGTTTATGGATCCCAGGAGGCTGCCAGGGTACACAGGTGGTTGATGCTCAGCTTGCTGTCTACCGAGATCATCAGGTCACCTTTCTGCAGCGCCGCTGCCCAGCTGCTCAGTCCTCAGTTTGTATTGTTGCAAGGGTGGGGCTTTTTTCCTTCTCAGATGCAAGACTGCATTTGTCCTTACAGGGTTTCATACAGTTCCTGTTGGACCCTTCTTCCAGCCTGTCCAGGGCCCTCTGGATGACAGTCCAGCACTTGAGTGTATTCATTGGTTCCCCCCAGTTTGGTATAAGCAATGCCTTTTTAAAGCAAGACACACACAAAAAATTAAAGATTTTTAACCTTAATTAGAACAGAATGGGAAGATAGAACCAGTATGTTTCAAGGTGCTGGATTTAATAGAAGTATTTCCTACAAAAATGTGCCTACATGAATTATTTAGTACCTGAGGGATGCCACACAGCACTGCTCCTACTGATGCATTTAAAAATTAAGAAGTAATTCCTTGGTGTGTTTCAGGCATCCAAGGAACTTAATCCACCTGGGACAAACCCTAAGTAACCAGCTGCTGTTTTAATGAATGACAACTTGGGAGAGTTTGATTTTCTTCAGGCACTTGCTGCCACCTACAGTCAGTTAAACTCGGGGTTTCATACTTAGACTTGTTAGGCTGCACAACAGGGAATCTGCGCTATGGACACTGCTTTGTAATTCTTTGGCACTCTGCTCTACTACATCTGCTCTGGGAAGGTAGAAAGTTGTGTGTTTATACATAGATGCATAAGGCAGTGTGATATTAAAGCTGTAATTACGTCTGAAGAATCTTTTGGCAAACGTTTTTAAAAAATGTAACTCTGTAGGATGCAAATATGTAAATGTTGCCTAATTAGTAGGTAAAAACAGGATAAAGAGAATGTAATGAAGGCTTCTACACCATTAGCTAGTACTAGAAGTTGTGTACTTTCTCACAGCTGCTTGCAGTGTAAATAGTATGTATAAAGCAAATGGAGAAAATAGCTGCTTGTGTGTGCTGCAGAATCTGGTCAGGTTTTAAAAAATTAAAATGAAGTTGTTTTACATAGGAGCAGTGGCTGTTTTTAAGTAGACTGTCTCATTGCTGCTTGTTTTAATAAATGTTAAGACAGGTTTGCAGCTGTCCAGCCAGTCACCTCAGCTGGCACTGCACTGTTAGGTTTTAGTGCAGCACACGGACAGCTCCTGCTTGAATTGAGAGATTTGTAAATTGTCATCCATCCACGTTAAGGAGGAATGAGGTGCTTCGGTTATAGCTCCATGCTGTGCATAAGCACCAGAGGAACGGGAAGTTTAGTGATCCTCAGTCTTTTCTGAACATCAGAGTGCTTTTTAGCCAGTGCAAAGACTGCCACCTTCTCTGGTTTATCTCAGGACTTCCCTTCCGTGTCCTTCTTGGCCCAACCAAGATCTAGGCAGACAATGGACATGTGGACAGTTAGAGCCCAGAATGTTACACTGGTGGAAGAAGCTGTGATGTAACGTGTTGTGCAGCCTCAATACAAAAACACCCTCTCAAATAATTTGCTAATCTTACAAAAAGTCTTTTTGTATTTTAAATACCAAAACTATAAGAGTAGTAGGTTACAAGTCCAGTGGTAAAAGCAGGAACAACAATTACATGACAAACTTGTCCTCTTTCCCTTGCTTGGATTCACTTACTACAGTCTTCCTTTTCCTGAATATTGGACAACTTTCAGTTAGGTTTCCTTTGTTTCAAAGCTGTTCTTTTTTTAGTAATTTATGGCATGCTTTTATGAACTCATTAATTATGTGGCTGTTGCTCAGCTTTGCCTAGATTCAGTAGCACTACTGCCGTCATCTGAATTCTTTGAGTGGAGTGGGGTATATTACCATGGGTTTTTGTATCTAAAGTTCTGGTGAGCTGGTAATATCTGAAACTCTTTGCTCTGGTCTCTCCCTTCCATCTCTTCACAAATTCCAGAGTCAGCTTTGCTGATTTGGAGCACTTGAAAACTCATCTCATTTAACACCAGAAGTTCATCAATCTCTGGTTTTTTAATGGAAAGTATTACTGGATGACAGTTAGTTTTTATGTGGCAGTCTGATTTAGGATATTAATTACTATATGATTTGATTAAAATCCCTTAAAAGGACAATATCATTATGCCTTAGATGACTTCTGTACGAATCCTTATGGAGACTGGAAGCTTTTTTATTTTATTTTTTTATTTTATTATTTTTTATTAAGCACAGATGTGGTTTATAAGTAATGTGGTTAGTTGGTTCTTCACTGACTATTTATCAGATTCAACCAACATACTGATCAGTATTTTCATCTTCTTTTACAGGGTGACCTGAAAACTTACATCTGCAATGACCAGGAGCATATTAAAGGAGATTCCCAAATAATGCTGCTGCAGAGAATGGCGTGTGAGATTGCTGCTGGACTGGCTGTAATGCATAAACATAATTTTGTGCATAGGTATGTTTTCCAGATAAATTGCTTTTAGTTTATGATGCGCTCTAAATAGTGTAGATATTTTCATTAATATCTGTGTGCATTGAAGATTGTGTTGTAACAAACTTCTGTCTAGCTGATGTGTCCTGAGTCACAGAGGTGTGAAGCTTATGCAGGTACTAATTGAGCTGCAGTGGTGTGGTATTACAGCTCCCACCTGCCTGAAAGCTGATCACCTACTATTTAGGGTTGCAGCCCATAGAACACAACCTACTGCTAAGCCAACCTAGATGATGTAGTAGTTTGATTAGTTCTTGGCCGTGTTAAATTTGTTTTATTTATTGGGGGGGGAGGGATGTTAGGGTTTCGTTAGAATGAATCTTGTCTGCTGTGTATTTTTAATAGATTATAGCAATTTAGAACTTTTGGTTGGTAAACTGTTACCTTTGTTAGTAAAAATTGAAAAAAAAAAACCAACCCAAACCCTGCAAACCAAATGCTGCCTTTCTAATGCAGTAAGGGAGAAGCTGACTTTAGATTAAAATTCTGACTGAAGCAGATGCTCTCTCACTGAATTGTTGCTCATGTAACCTTTTAATCTTCAGTAATGGAGGTAGTCAGATTTAGAAGAAATCATAATGGGAGAACAATTTTGTTTTAATCATGAGGAAGAATGCTGGATTTCTTTATTTTTAATTAAAGTTAATGCAGTCATACTAAAAGAATGACAGTAGTTGTAAAAGTGAGGGGAAAAAAATGTGTTCATGACATTAATTACTAAGAAATACACCAAAATTACTTATCTTTTGCTGTAAGTGAAAGGATGTTGAGGAACTGGGAGACATCAACTTTAGACTTGTAATGACTAAAATATTAAGGAGTACTTGCTTCCCAAACATGGCTTACCTGATAAAACCTCGAGCATCACAAGATAGTTTATTTTGGTTCTGTCTTGGGTCATTCTGTTCCTCGCTGTAGAAAGAGCACTTGCCTCATCCCTTTCAGCAAGTTAGGAACTTGTGCTAGAGCTTCTCAGTGCACACTGTGCCACTCAGAGAAAGCAGAGACCTTGTGTTCAGGGAGAAGCTGAGCTATCAAACTGCAGTTTTAAAAGGTGCAGGTGTAAAATACCAGCAAAACTCTGAGAAAACCCTCAAGCCTGAATTCACCTGGTGGCTGATGGTCAGAGCTTATTCTTTAACCTCTTTACCAATTTCGAATGACTTGAAGGTAGTGCCAATTGTACCTGACAAACTGAGTGATCACTGTCTCTTGTATTGCAGCAGCGTGGCGCTGTAGGTATTCAATTTAACTGTATTTCACTGAAAAATGTACTGTTGAACTTGGTAAATAATTATTCTGTGGATCTGCAAGATTCTCGTAAATGTTTACTTCTAGCAACACTATCCTGATGCTGTCAGAGTAAATGGTAAAGCTCCAGCATCAGTGATTTTGTTGTTAGTGGTAAATTCAAGCAGCCAAAATTTTATTTTCTCTTCCAGGATATTTACTTAAATAGTATAAAACAAGTTTGAAAGCTTTGGGGCGTACATGAGGATTACACATGTTTTTGTGACCGGTGTTACTTTAGCGTCTCTGAAAACTCAAACATTTTCTTTTTATCTTTGAAGTGGAGAAATTGTGACTTTGTTTGTGCTTCAGAGATTTTGTTTTAAGCCCTGCAGGAGCAGTGGTAGAATTTTTAAGTGCCCTTAATTGCCTGGTACCTTCTGTGAAACTGAGAAGCGAAATATTTGAGCAATTAGTCTGCTGAGCTCTTTGGTGTCCCAGCTACAGTTGTGTAGTGAGCCTGCAGCTTCGTTAAACCTGCACACATTTCTGAGTTTGCACAATGAGTTTTCTAAACCAGCTTCTTGCTATTATTACAGCAGCACTGCTGGCTATAAGGATTTGTGGTCTGGTGTATGGTGGAAACTGGAAACAACTTCTGTGTGTATTCAAAGAGCTTTCTGATTTGTTAAAGGACTTTTATGAAATACATTCCTTGTTGCGATGGTCTTTTTCACAGACTAGCTGTAGTTCTGGCTCGCTTCAGCCTTTAGTAGGGTTTAGGTCTGTGGGATTGGACTACAACTCTTGGCAATCAAATCATTGAAATGTATATATTGTAGATGTTGAACCCTTAGCACTAGTGTTTCGTGTTACTGATCTGCTCCTATCGTGGCCTGCTACTTGCTACTGTACCCTAGAACTGTGTGCAAGTCCATGATGATGATTATTTTTTTTGTTAAGAATGTTTTTTGGCTTTTCATTTGATACTTTTAGTTGTGGCTTGACTGTTCCAAGAAGTGTCACTTCTGTTAACCCACTTGTTTTAATTTGAATTGAAAAATGCTTGATTTGCTCTCAGTATTTATTTGTTTGGGTTTTTTTCAGTGACTTGGCCTTACGGAATTGCTTTCTTACATCGGATTTAAATGTCAAAGTAGGAGATTATGGTATAGGATTCAGTAGGTTTAAGGTAAGTTAATCTAGTGATGTACCACTCTTTTTAAAGAATTTGGGGCCTAAGGTTATAACAAGCGTACTTTCCAGTATATTAGATAGTCTTTTATTTAAATAACAGACTTTGAATGTATAACTAGCAAATAACAGTTGCAAGCTCATGTGACAGACTAGATCATCTTTTTAGCAGTGAGTGGAGTTTATGCTCCTGAAAGTTTCTTGTTAAATCTACTTTTTTTAGGTCCTGTTTACGATAGTCCTAAAATATGCACAAATTCATTTTAATGTTTTAAGTAAAGGAAAAGTTTGAACTTCTTAACAAAAATGTTCAAACTATTTAAATCTATCAAGAAAGTGGAAAAATTCAAGGCATTAATGAAACATTTTCCGAGTACCAAACTATAACAAGAAGTTGGCATTCAGTTTTTCTGCTATTCAGTGAGCAGTGAATGCATTTCCTCTGCAGCATTTTTCTCTGCTATTTGGGGAAAATGGGATGATTTTTTCCAATTGCATTTTTTTGCATAGAGATCACATAAAACCGTAGTACAGAAAGGACTGTCACCTTCTGGAAGCTGATCCAATGTTTGTTCAGTATTATTTTATTTCTTCCTTCTAATAATTTAGGAGGATTACATTGAGACAGATGAGAAGAAGCTTGTTCCTCTCCGATGGACTGCACCTGAATTAGTAACAAGTTTTCAAGACAGACTCCTATCAGCAGAGCAAAATAAATACAGTAACATATGGTATGTAGTAGGCTTTAAAATAATTTAAATGATAAATTTGAGAAGATATTTCAGCTGTTAATACAAAGGAGTAAATAATATTCACACTTAAACTGAATGTTGGTCTGATGTACTGCTTATTCATTTCATCACGTACAGTAGGTTAAACGTTAGTGGAAACTGTATCTTGCTTTGGAAAGATGCTTAGCAATCTATTGAGAGAACAGTTAGATTAAGAAACTAATGTTTAGCAGAAGAATAGCTGTTTATACTAATAAGTCATTACTGTATGTTTGCCAAATGCCTTCAAATGTTTATAAAGGAAGGAAATGGTAAATGATTTTCCAGCTACAGGTGACACAGAAAGTTGATCCCCCTAGAGCCTGATTAAATTCTATTGGTAGAACAGTAGCATCTCAGTTTGTTACTGCAGCATTTGAAGGCTTTTAGGCAATGGCTGGTGGAAATCTTGAAGAACTTTTTGGAAATTGCCAAGTTTTACTTCAATCCTCCACTCCTAAGAAATTTGGATAATGAAAATTTGGGCTAAGGCTAACACTTCTGAAAACACTGTAGTTAAACTCCTGCTTTTATATTCTAAGGATATTAAATGGTAAACTAGGGCTTATTTGCTAATTTAAAGCAAATGGGATAGGAAGTGGGATAGCTAGAAATATCTAAATACTGATTTCCTTGCATCTTTCAAGCAGGCTTCCTCAGATCATGCTGTTTGTCAAAACTACAAGCAGCCAGGATCTTAAGGCTTCAAACTTGAATTTTAGTGCCTCTTATGCAAAGCTGCTTTGATCAGGTTTGGACTAGATGACTCCCAGAGACTTTCCAAACTAAATTATTCTACTGTAATACGTGCAGAGTCAAGTTACTTTGCATTTTGAGCAAGGAAAGGTTGCATCGACTCTAATGACTGCCAATATCGTTAGTGTTATATACAGTATAGAAACAGCACTGAGCACAGAAGCGGCTTCTGACCACTGCAGCTTAAAAATAAGTAATTTTATGGTAACTGAGACAAAGGTTTGTTTTCTAGCAGTTTGACCCATAACTCCAATTTCTGATGAAAGCTTTTCCTACTCTTGGACCAACCGTAAGGTTTTTTCGTCTTGCTTCTCCAAATAGACATT
Organism: Baryphthengus martii; assembly: GCA_013396935.1. NCBI lineage: Eukaryota > Metazoa > Chordata > Aves > Coraciiformes > Momotidae > Baryphthengus > Baryphthengus martii. Next base: position 146,043 of record VWZK01006323.1, on the reverse strand, counting down.
TTCTACTTTTCTTTCCCTAATATGCGGGAGTTTCTTCCACAGTTGAAACACTTTAAGCCTCTTATATTTCGTTGCCTTCACTGTCATTGCCTTTGAACAACTTTATTATTGAAGCTTCAACTATTCCATCAAATAAAATGAGTTAACAGGTTCTGAAGTTGTTATAGAGCAAATGGGAGAGTGATACTTGTTTCTTCTTGCCAGCTGTGCTTTACATAATCCTTACTTTCTTACAAAAGCGACGTTAAAATAGTTCTTTGAATGCACAGACATTTGCTGCTCTTTTTCAGGTCCCTGGGTGTCACGTTGTGGGAGCTGTTTGAAAATGCTGCTCAGCCTTACTCAGACTTCTCTGACAGGGAAGTGCTAACCCATGTCATAAAGGAGAAGCAGATTAAACTCTTTAAGCCACGTCTGGACCAGCCATACTCTGACAGATGGTAAACGTTAAATGTTTTCATTTGTTCTTAAAACTGCTGAAGAAGTTTCTCAAATTACTCAGTTCTCTTAAATATATTTGAAATTGCTACATGGAATTGTTCGTGCTCCTGGCACAGAAACCCTCAATAAAGGGAGTAAAAGCGGTTGGTATAGATGGAAATTTCTGCCAGTGATACTGTTACTACTTAGCTTGTTAGATATCTGAATTTTATAAATTCCTTTTCAGTGTGAAACCGATTGAAATGTACTTCTCATTTGTATAGGTATGAAGTTCTGCAGTTCTGTTGGCTACCTCCAGAAAAGAGACCAACAGCAGAAGAAGTGCATAGACTTTTAACTTACCTTCGCATGCAAAGCCAAAGGGACTCGGAAATTGATTTTGAACAGCAGTGGAATGCTCTTAAACCAAACACCTCAAACAGAGAAATAAATAATTCTGCATTTCCAATCTTAGATCACTTCACAGGAGATAGACTTGGCCATGAGATGGAGGAAGTTCTTACTGTAACTGAAACAAGTCAGGGTCTCAGCTTTGAATATATCTGGGAGGCAGCTAAACATGATCATTTTGATGAATGTGGTCATGTGAATCCTGATGAAGCAATGACATACACAAGTATCTTCTTTCCAGTGGAGGTTTTTGAAAGGTCACTTTCGGAGCAAGGGTCGGGAGCACAGGATGGAAGTGGTCAGGAAGCATCGCTTGCTGTCCCTGGGGTGTTACCTGTGTTTGATGCACACAAGCTTTCTCTTGGAAATGACTACTATATCCAATTAGAGGAAAAAGGAAGTGGCTGCAGCATGAATTTCGATAACCAATCAGTTGTACTAACTACAGAAGTTGATCATCAAGAAGCTGTACAAGAAAAAAGTTCTCATTTCACAGTTCTCAGGGATCTTGATGTTGAAGAATCTAGCACTGATGAGGACTTCTTCCACTGCAATACAGATCCTAAAGAGGAATTTTTGCCTACTACCAGTAGTCCAGAAAGTCCTTTCCAGAATATATTTAATGACATTGACCGATCAGAAGAGTTGACAAGCAGAAGGATACTTGGTTTTGGTGAAACAAATGATACTCCTAAAGACTTTAGACCAGCTGTTTTAAACTCAAACGCGGATGCTAGAGAGGCAGTAGGCCTGTCTGAGAAAGACCATTCTAGTCATGCTTCTGAAAATGAAACAATTTCTTTATGTGAAAATATCTCTAACCAGTCTGATTTCGTAACTCTAGAAGAATGTTCTGATAACTTCTTATTTCTTCAAGAGAAAAACTTACTAACAGGGTTATTGTCAAAGAAAGCCAGCAGTGATTTTGGGCAAAAACCAGAAGATGTTCTAAAAGGTGTATTGGAAAACTCAAATAAAAACTCTGCAGAGCCTGAGCCTGTGCTAGCTGAAAATGCACAGGTCTTTTCTTTAATACATGGAAGTCTTGGAACAATGAAAGATGAAAATTTTAACCCAGTGACAATGAATAAAGATCTGAATTCTCAATCTCAGACTACTGTAGAGTTGCAAGCATCCTTTAGCCCCTCTGCAGCACATAAGTCATGTGATAAATGCGCAAACCTTCCCTATTTGAAGGATGAGGGAAAACTTTCAAATGTGGAAGTCAAGGAAGTTGTGTCCCGTAACATTGATGTTCTCTGTCAAGAAGAGCTATCCAATAATGCCAAAAATAACAACGTTGGACACAATGCATGTTATGGTGTTGCTGTTGAAAAAGATGAGTGTGATGCACAAACAAAACAGGGAATGGTTTTGAAGGCTGATGAAATAGCTTTTAATAGCGAAAAATGTAGTGATCAGGAAGATACGAAAAGAAACTTGCAAGAGGAATCTCCCATATTAAAAAAAGATGAACGTTTATTGGAGGAAAGACAAGAAATATCAAATCATTTTGAGAACTGTAAGGATGTTCCAGAAGAGATGACCTTAATTTCTGTTGCTACTTCAGATTGTACAAGTCAGGATAGTCTCTTGGAAGACAGCCCATCTCCTGTACAGTCTGTAGAGCAAGCCTTAGAAACACCCGATTCTTTGGATTCCTTAGATGTAAATGAGGTTTTAGAATCTTTACAGGCTCAAAGTCCTCAGAAACTTGTGCCACCTGATAAACCTGCTGATAGTGGCTATGAAACAGAGAACTTGGAATCTCCAGAATGGACTTCCCATATCACCGTTGAGGATGCTTCTAGCGGAGATACTGCTCTCTGTGTCACTAGCGAGAGCAGTGTCAGTGCTTTACCTTCTAATCCAGTCATCATTGTTTCAGAAGCAGCAGCTTGTTTAGATGCAGTGAACAGCAATTTGGAAATTACCCCAAAGGTTTTTCTGGGTGGAAATCAAAACTCGTACAGAGACTCTGCCTATTTCTCTGATAATGATTCTGAGCCAGATAAAAAAACAGAAGAGACTGTAAATCTGTCCAGAGAGACGACGTGTGTTGTTTCCTCAAATAGAGGAGAGAATAGTACCGAAGAGGATTACAGTTTTGAAGAGAGACAGCAGAAATGTGATGTAAGGAATGACCGGGATTCCAATGATCAAAATGCAGAAGGAGAACTAAATCACAACTTAGACATCCAAGAGATGGATGTAAGGATGCAAGGGTGTCCTGATGAGTGGGCAGAGGCAACCCTGAACTCCCTGGAAATATCAATGGAAAGTAATTTAAGGGATGAAATAAAACTTTCTGAGACTTCCCATAAAACAGTCTCTTGTGTTGGCACTAATACGTCAGAACTTCATTCGCACAGAGACTTAAAGTCTGTTCATAACATACACAGTCCTTTAGATCTGAGTAACAGTGAGAAATCCTTCTATCACATTGAAGGACAAAAACTGAAAGAGCCAGATATTGAAGGAAAATACCTCGGTAAACTTGATGTTTCTGGAATGCTTGATTTAGAAGATGGTGATGATGCGGATGAGGAAGATGAAAACAGTGATTCTGAGGACGACATGAGGACTTTTAATATGCATAGTCTGAGTTCAGACAGTGAAGATGAAACTGTTCATCAAGTACCTGAGATACTTACTGATGGGGACGATGGAAAACATCTGAGAAGCTTGTTGAAACTTCCAAAGCCTCTTAATGAAAGGCAACATGAGCATTGGAAAATTGAGAAAAAGGCTGTAACGTTCTTTGATGATGTGACGGTCTATTTGTTCGATCAGGTATCCTTTTTTTAATTACAAAGCAAAGTTTTCTTGATTTGTTTTTATTTTTTGGAAATAAGATGTGGTATTTGTGGGCCCACTGCTACAAGATCACCTTTGTTTTGACAGGGTTAGATCTTGTTTGTAATGTGGGTTATTTTTTCTTTACATATAAAGAAAAAAAGAAACTTGTTTTCCTTGGCTAGGTGCAGTTGTGTGCTGCTGGTAGAATAGCAGCACTAATTTGAAGTGAAGGAGGGTTTTGCTTTGGGCACAGTTGGCTGCCAGATCCTGAATCTCCATTGCTTTTTGGACCCTTGACTGCATGCACTGAATGAGACGTGGTTTTTAGTGATCTCTTTCTGATGTTTATAAGTTGCATTTAGTTTGAATGTGTGAAACAGCATCATTATGGAAGAGGTTTTATTAATTTTACTGGAATTTTGCTCTAACTTTATAAAGCGGTGTATCTGTTTAATGAGTTTGAGGACTTTTCAAATGCCTTTGTAAAAGAAAGAAGGAAAAAACCACAACCAAACTGCGACCTAACTCTGAATTTTGTGTTAGTTAGCACTATGGTAAATCTATCTTAAACTGTAATCAAAGATGAGAACAGTATTTAGATGGTGATGCTATTTTTTTTTTATTAATCTAATGTGTTTCAAGTTCAGTGAAATACTGATCTGCTTATAAAATTCAAGGTTACCTTTGTTTCCTTATCTGCTTTATCACTTTTTAACTTCTGTAACTTGATACAGAAGGAATTGTATTTTAACATTATGGCAACTGAACTAGTACAGTGAGTTGAAAAGAACAGACGCATTGTCAAGCTTTGGAAATGTTGCTTATGATGACGCACATCAATATTAGAGATAATTGTGTTTTGGAATAGAAAACATAGGTGATGTATTTGTGTTTAGGCAGCCTGTAGAATAGTAATCTTTTGTCAGAGGGGAGAGGACAAAAAAAATTAGCTATGTTTAAGCTGCTCTTAGTTTTTGAACTCTTTACTTACTATTACAATAACTGATAAATGTTGGCTGCTTCAAGTGCCGGTCATACAAAGTCCGTCTCTTTATCCTGAAGCATGATTAAGGGGTAAGAAAAATGTTGGGAGATGGAATAAGGCTTTAATAAAAAGGGGGAAAAAACCTACCTGTGCCAGGCTGATAAGGGGACTGTTTTCAATTGGAAGATGGTTTAGCTTTGTACCTAGAAATATGAAACCTTTTTATATCATAAATAATATTTGATTAGTCCTTTCCCGCGCGCATTTTAGCGTAGATTTGATACAACATTCTTTAGAAATAGAAGTATGTGCATGTGCTTAAGCTATAACTCTGAAGTTCTGGTGTGTGGTAAGAGTTTACAGACCATTGAATTGTAGAGTAGATTTGGTGGAGGGGGTGGGGGAGTGTGGTTTGTTTGGTGTTTTTTTTTTGGTTTTTTTTTGAATGCTCACGTCTTTAGGCCTGGATACACCGTGTGTACAACAGAGTTAAATAAGCTGTTTTCTTTGCCTTAGGAAACGCCAACTAAGGAGCTGGGAAACCGTGTAGCAGACTTGAACGGGGAAGCCTCTCGCAGCACTCCTGTTCCAGCTTCCAGTTTTAGTTACCTAAATAGATTTGCAAATTCAGAAAGCTCAACAGATGAAGAAGGTACTTGAATATATTTATACACAGCAGGGGCTGAGTGTGTTTTATGCCTAGTCTTTAATGAAATATCATTTAAATTACACGTGATTTGTAAAGCCACTGTACCACGTTGGCTTCAGTTTTGCATCCTAAGCATACACTTCAGCTAGGCTCAGGTACTGGGGTTCTGACTATCAAAGCTTTTGATGTAACACCGGTTGTTTATCTATTCATGTGTCTAAGATGTCTTGAGAGGCAGCCAACCTACGGGTGACACATCTTTGTGACCCCCAGGGCTGGAACAGAAAAGCTACAAGTTTTGGTTTGGGTTAATTCAATCTTCCAGGGTCTTACTTTTTAACGGCACATGACTTCGCATTACTCTAAATTGCCCTTTTTTTTTCTGTTTTTTTTTTTTCTCCCAAGGTGGGGGTTTTGAATGGGATGATGACTTCTCTTCTCCAGAGCCATCCTTTATATCAAAGGCAGCTAATAGTCTTATTGGTTCTAAACCACCTCTTCAGTCATCAAAGTACTTTTCTCCACCTCCACCTTCACGGACTCTTGATCAGAACTGGTCACATTCATCCCCTTATTCCAGGTTCTCTATCTCTCCTGCTAACATAGCAAGCTTTTCTCTTACCCATCTTACAGATTCAGATATAGAACAAGGAGGTAAGTGATTTAATTACAATAACTATTTTGAAACTACACATTAAAAACTATACAAAGATATAATTCATAGATGTGGCAAATCTTGTTCTATTTTAAGTACTTTATTTAGAAATGCATTTTTAACGCTATAAAAATTATATCTGGTCTTTTATTTCAGTTAAGACCTAGCTTTCCATTTAGTTTGAGATTATTTGCATCCAAGTTGCTACAGATTTGTGGTTGAATATTCTACAGGACAAGCTCACAGTTTTTCTGTTCAAAAGGCTAGTGCTATACTTATATAAATGAAATCTGTGCAGTCCTTAAGTACTTCTGTGCAGCTGCCACACAGAGCAATTGAATAATTCTCCTTATGATACTGTCCTAAGTCACAATTTTATTTTCATCGCAAAGGATGAAGATGCTACAAATGTATTTCTGCCATTGTTGGCTAAACTTCTTTTACAGTTCAGATTTTTAGAAAGTGCATTCTTCACGTTCTCTCAAGAATTGCAACGTGTTTTCTAGAGCTGTGAGTAGGATAGTTTCTGTTAGGAGAGCCAAACAGCAATATTGACTACTAGTAATATTAACAAAAGCTTTATTGTCTGTAACAGAAAAGGGTTTTTTAAGCTTTGAAACCTTTCTGAGGATTAAGAGAAGCAAAAATAACTAGACTTGAATCAGTTCAGACTATTATTAGTCTTGATAAAATGTTACATTATTAAAAATAAATATTGCCGATTGCTGAGCCAGCCTTGCTAATGGTCAATGTCTATAAATACGTAATCAGAGTTATATAGAGTTGTATTGTTCTTGTATTGTGCTTATTGATTAGATAATATTTGTTGCTTAGTAACTTACAGATAAGGGAAATTATTTTTGAGATCCTACATTACCTTACGTGTCCTAAGAAGTGACATTGAACTGTGCGATTCAAGCAGATGTCTGCATAAATGTACCAAATGTTTACGGGAGTTGAACGCTGTAGGGAAAGATTAACCCAAACTTGGAAGTGCAAAACAGCAGAATTGCCAAGTGAGGGTTGTGCAGAAGAATCTCACTGTACCTTATGACTTTTCCTCTACTAACAGGGAGCAGTGAAGATGGAGAAAAAGATTAAATGAATTAAAACTTCCTCGGACTACATACATAAAACACACAGACTTTGTGTCTGAAACTTCTTTATTTAAACTCTGGATCCTTCTGGGGTAACACAGGTAATCAAGAAGTACTAAGAAATGAAAGTAAACACTGAAAGCAATGTTAAATCAGGACATTAAATTTGAATGTGTATTTAACTTTGTAATGTATTTTTAAATCAGTGCAATTTTGCTTTTCATTGAAAGATGATTCTGCCGCTGTTTTCAAGTACTTGAAGTATTTTTCAGATAACTTAAGAAGCGAGTAAAGCAATTACACTACAGTCTGGTTTATGTATGAGATTGTAAAATATTCTTTTTATATTTTTCCATGTAGTTCATTATCTATTTGAAGATACACCTGTTGTAGAGTTGTGTATAACTGTCCTGTGCAACAGGTGGCTGTGTTGCTGAAACTGTAAGAATGATAGTCGATCAGTAGTGAGCCATATTTATTCAAAAAAGATATCACTACATATTACTTTGCTTATTACAATTGCACTATGGATTATTCTTCCTTTGTTTCCTGATGATGTACAGAATCAAAATCTTCAATCTTTCAAGGAAAGTGAGACAAGTTGAATTGGCCCAGTTATCCAGTTTAATTTGTCCTTTTTGTAGCCTTTGCTATGCACGGTACTTGTAAAACGTACATAACTTCTGAGTGTTACGTTAGACTTGCTGAAATCTTATATTCAGTACCATTTCTAAATGATAATGATTATAGATTGATTGTTAGTGTTCATGTTTTATAGGGAACTGGAAAAGAATATATGATAGACTGACATTTTTAGATGAAAGAGGTAATGTCTCTTAATTCCTGAATATGATCCTGCTGACTGCTTAAACTGTAATAGCATCTGTCTATATCATAATTAAGGGCCTTCCAGTTTTTACTACGATTTCTGCCTTGGAGAGAGAAGAGGAAAAATTGGCTGTACAAAACTGTGGAATTTATGAATCTTAGAAAAAGACTAATTTCAATAGACTGGATTTGGGCCCGCTTGGCCCTTCAGTTGTACATTCTGTGGATTTTGAAGTTCACTCCACTGCTGACTGCAGATTGGGGCTGCCATTCAGAGGCCTGTGGTAAATCTACCTCTCAGTGATGTTATGACGGTTAAGGATTAGACTAATGGTTAATGCCCAATTTTGCATCCTTTATAAGGCCAGACCTGGTTTAAGATGTCTGCAAGGCTCCGTGGTACATCTTGAGATCCACATTGACCAAAAGATGCAGTATAGTAAAGTTTGCTCTGAAGCTGTGTATAGGGGAGGGAATAATACCATGTGGGGTGTTTTTTAACCTTCATGCTCTACCATGCATTTAGCTAGTATAATCCTTTAAACTGCTGGGGAAAAAAAAAAGAGAAAGAAAATAAAAAAAGTCCTTCATTTTTACTCCGAAGTGAGTTCAGTTGAGAAACAAATCCCTGACCTCTTGGAACGCCTTATGCAGCTGTGGATCTGTAGGAAACACTGATAGGAACAGTTTACCTGGCTTTATATTTCAGTGCCCTCAAATACAAATACGCTAAATACTAAGTACCTTGTAATTCAGGGGCTCTTTTGATAGGGCTTCAGTATATTGGTGGTCCAAGTGCTCCGAGTTCAGATCCAGTCACCAGAGAATTTTCATCCCATGGCGTATGGGAGGACTAAGATACTTTCAGACGTGTAAAGTTTGGGTTTGTGTATTTCTGCATGTATTTTGATTATTTTTTGGTTTGTTTTAAAATGATAAGAATATCTTAATTGCTTTTTCCCAGCATTATTTAGCCCTTAACCAGAATGGATTCCATAACTAAATCATTCCCTTTTGATTCGCATGTTATTTGAAGTTGCCAATGTATTGTAGAGAGAACTTTTTTCTGATGAGGTATTCAGATTCAGAGTTAGTCAGAACTGTTCTTTGGTATGAAGTAAGGAATAGAATTTTTTATGGACTTTTCCCAAAACATGATTTAAGAGGCAAAGCCAAGTAGTTCTTAGTACAGGCTTACAGCATATACTGTAGAGGGTTTAAGGAAGCAGTGCGCTACTCTCAATACTTTAAAATATAGGTAATAAACTGTGTGCACAAATTATGGCTTAGAAATTTCATAATTCCGGCTTTAAACTCCTTGATACAGATAGATTTCAAGTATCTCATCTGTCTTCTGTAATTCTCACCATAGTAAGAATAAAACTCCACACTGGTCTGCAAGGAAAGTGTGGGCTTATCTGCCTTGCATGGTGAAAAATCTCTCAGACCTGGAGTTCAGCCTTAATTTTGAATCATTGTTTTGAAATACAGTCCAAGGTTAAATAAAAGCTTATACACCAGAAAGTGACAATTTGGTTGTTCATTTTGTTTCTTACAATTCTGGAAAGCCAGGTGTTTTATCTTGCACATCAGGAACTTCCTTTGCTCTCTGGCAATCTAAGATTTTTACTTTTTACCTGGGTATAAAGAAAATCTTACATAGGAAGTGAAAGTTTACTCCTTCGTCCAAAAGGACTCATTGCTAATGAATTGCCAAAGGAGCATTTTTTCCAAAACAAGCTGAGATGTGTATGATTTTAAGCAAGGTAATGTCCTTTTTAGCTGTACAGTGCAGAGAAAGAAATATTTAAAGTTGACTCACCTCACTTAAACATGAATTTTAGTGATCCAGTAGGTTGGATTGCAATAATAGGAAAGGTCTTTTTTTGGAAAAATTTCTAGATAGAGATCTGATCACCTACTAGCAATATTTAAATATCTGCTTAGCAGTCAGTGGTATAATGGAGATGAATCAGTAACTCCTACATGTTAGATTATAAGGGGATTTGTTACAAATCATTCATGAAATTATATGTAATTTCTTGCACTAGCTACTTAAGCATGGTTTCCGTTTTAGAAGTACACGTATCTATTTTCAATGGTTTATTATGAGGACTGGTTACATTTTAATTCCTTCTCTAGTAGAATACCTTGATTATGTGAGTAATGAAGGCATTGTCTCAATATGGCTCCTAAAGTTGCTTAAAAGATCTGATTTTTCCCACCTAAGGAGGTATGTTTAAAAATGAGGATCTGTAGTAAGAAGCCAACAGAGCGAGAAGTGTCCAGTTTTCATGGGAACACCTGTACTCTCCCAAATCCCCAAGCTGCAGATCTGTTGTATGTATAACTGCATTTATGGAAACTGCCATTTTCATGGAAACGAGCGGATTAAACATTTTTTTTCATATCCTTGTTGATGCACTAATGAAAGCCATTCAAGCCTCATTCTTTTTATCAGTATTTTTAGCAGATTTTTATGTAGTACTCAAATCTTTTTCATGAGGAGGCTGGTTGGTAGAAAGACTTTTTTTTTTTTATGATTAAGCACTATGCTAAAGTGTCAACATTGTCAGGTGTTAGTGACGTGGCTATTTTTGTTGGAGCTGGTGAAAGGTGGAATCCAAGTATATTAGCCTTATAAGAAATAGCCTTAAATAAGAACGGAGTGTACAAATTTACTTCAGCTTTAAGTCATACAGAAATATCCTTGGTATGTTAATGGTTTTGGTAAAAGACCGGAAAAAATCTAGAGGAGAGTCAAACATCATATAAACTTATTGAAAATAAGTATTTGTAATACCAGCAGCCTGTTTTTCAGAAACTTGAATATGACTTACAGTTAGTTTTGTTTATGAAATTGTTTGAACTTGCACAGATGTAGGTGTAACTTAAATGATAAATGGTACTGATGTGTGTGTATATATAATGTTTAATTCTATTTGTAAATGAGAAACTATGTAACAAAATCATAGGTATGAGGTTTTCCTATTGTAATTTAATACAGGTATGAGGTTTATGGCAATATATCATAGTTAATGAACTTTCAGGTCAAAACGTCTTTAAATTGTGTACATTTTTAAATTGTAATTTCTACTGTATATTGATTATCATGCATAGTGTGATTCAAGAAACTGCTTGTAATTTAAAAATATTTAATATTAAAAATAAAATACAGTTATATATTTATAATCTCTTTGTCTGTTTGTTCATTCTTAAACAGATGCCAGCAATGGATCAGGTCCACAGTATAGTTCTACTGTAAGATATATTTGTTAGTGTCCAGAGGTTGAGAAAGTATCAAAAGCTCAAAGCTACAGCCCCAGCAGATGAGTCTACACTAACTAGTGTAGCCACCTTTAATTTCTTCTAGTATCACCCTTGTGTGAACTTCAGGTAACGTGTACACAGTAGAGAAGCAATACATGAAATAAAACTGGTGTGATTCTAAAACCTGAATATTGCTTTTAATCCTAGAATTAGAGCAACTGTAGGAAGAATGGAGATTTCAAAATTTGTAAGTACCCTTCAGAAAACAGATTAATGATACGTTTTCTCAGTATTTATGGAATTTATTTCTAGAAGATTTTCTTGTTTTGGTTTTTAGTCTAAGTGCATGCTGAATGGACTCAAGATGGCCAGGTAAATGTAGTAATCATGTGTATTGGTAGCTTCTTTCACAGGAGATGAAGACTGTTTCAGCCCAGGCGCTCTGTGAGGCAGGAGGCGAGTGCCCGTTAACCGTTACGGCAGTAGTGTCCATAGTTAATGGAGGTTGTTGTGGAAGCCCCCACATCGTACCGCAGCTGTTCTCGAGTCCTGGCAACTGTTGAGACCTGGGAATGAGAAACCGGTATCAAGATGACTAAACTTCATTAGGTAAAATATAACTACTGGGCTGAAATTTGACCAAGACAGTGGTGATTATTGAGAGCAGATGTAAAAGATCCCATGGCACTAAATTGGTCATCTTATATAGAAGCTATTATCAAAGAATTTGAGCGCTTGCGATCTTTATCAGCAGCAGCTTTCTCGCAAGAGATGGANGCTCCGGGGGCAGCCGTGGGCACGGCGGCGGCGTCTGCCAGGGAGCCTTCTGTCGGTGCCGCCCCGCTTCGTCCCTGGGGCCGAACTCGGCGCCTGGCAGGTCCCGGCTCCCTCGCAGGCTCCCCCTGACAGACCCGGGCTCAGCCCAGAGGACAGGCGGTGCCCCCGCCGAGCCCCCGTGACCCTCCTGTGCTCCGGGCTCCCTGCAGATCTCTGCCATGTCACCCCTCCGGCCCTAGGCACCTTCTCGGCAGCTGGTGGCGGCGGTAAGTGACAGAGGAGCGAGACCGGCTCTGATGGACAGGTGCAGAGGGTGGAAAATGTCTTGGTGTTCGGCTGCTCTCTCTCTTTGGTTTCTCTTCACCACCACAGTCTGCTGCTCCCGATGCCCTCTCTATCTCCATTTCCTCCTTGCACAGCCGTGCCAGCTCATCTCCCTGGGGTCCCTGCAGCCCAGCTCTGGCTCCATGAGGTGGTTTCTCAGGCTTACAACAGCGTGCAGCAGTCAGAAAGCAAAGCAAACTTTGGCCAGCTAAGTACTCTTATCCCATGTCATCCAGTTTGCTTTCCCCCAGCCTGCAGTTTAAAGACTACTTTGCTCCCGGTTTGCTGAACTTCCTTTCTCTTGGATTTTCTTCCAGCTTTCTCTACTGCCTGCCTCCACAAACCTCTTCACCAAGCCCTGCGAGCTGTTTTCCTTTCAAACAGCAACTGCTCATTTCTCTGCGCTCCCCAGTAGTGCTTTTTGGACTGGAGGGGAGAAGTTGACTGGTCTCCTTTGTTCCTGCCTTTATTTTTCTGTCCTGCAGTTCTGCCTTTTCTGCCAAGTGAGTTAGACTAAGAGTCCAGAACAAACCCAGGGCTTGGCTTTAGTCCTATTTTCTCACTTNCCAAAGAATTTGAGCGCTTGCGATCTTTATCAGCAGCAGCTTTCTCGCAAGAGATGGAAGTGCTCTGGCCGTGGGCCTCTTTCACCCAGCGGCGTGGTGCCTTGCACAGCCCTCGGCAGGACAGAGCTGAGACACTTTTCCACCTGTGGACGTGCCCCCTGCTGAAGTAAGCACCAGACCGACCTCTCCCCTGCTGACTCTGGTCTGTCTGGCTTAGCGTCCGTCAGTCCGGTGGCAGCGCTGCTGCAGTGCTGGCTGGGAGTGCCCCCTCCCCCCCCCGCCACTTCGCTGTCACCCGTGACCCTCCCAAACCCAGGAGCCGCGTGCGGGCTGCAGGCACCATCCCCTCCGCGGGTCTAAAGAGGGTGCTGGCAGCAGCCGGGCCTCCCCTGCCCCTTGCGGCTCCTCTGCCTGGCTCCGCCGCTTCGCCTCGACCCACGCGGGCNCTCTTATCCCATGTCATCCAGTTTGCTTTCCCCCAGCCTGCAGTTTTAAAGACTACTTTGCTCCTGGTTTGCTGAACTTCCTTTCTCTTGGATTTTCTTCCAGCTTTCTCTACTGCCTGCCTCCACAAACCTCTTCACCAAGCCCTGCGAGCTGTTTTCCTTTCAAACAGCAGCTGCTCATTTCTCTGCTCTCCCCAGTAGTGCTTTTTGGACTGGAGGGGAGAAGTTGACTGGTCTCCTTTGTTCCTGCCTTTATTTTTCTGTCCTGCAGTTCTGCCTTTTCTGCCAAGTGAGTTAGACTAAGAGTCCAGAACAAACCCAGGGCTTGGCTTTAGTCCTATTTTCTCACTTAAGATACCCGTGTGTCTCTAGCAGTTCTTCTTGGCTCCCACAACACAAGCTGTTCGGTGCCGTTTTTCTCTCAGCATTCACCACCTGGGTGCTAACTTAACCAAACCGCTTTGTGAATTCCTGTCCTTTCTGGCAAAGTTGCCTCCCTGGTGGTGAGAAACGCAGGGATGGCTGAGATGCCCTCCCAGGCAGAGAACTGAGTCACTGTGAATGCCGAGCAGCTGAAGATGTCTCTAAAGAAGGCAAAGAGGAAGGGCTATTTACTGCAGCACACCCAAGGGCTGCTCCCCACCGGCCCCGGCTGAGGTTCATGGCCTTTCCTGCAACAGTCATGCACCTGCAGCTGGCTTTTTTTTTAATTGGCTTACCAGCTCTTAACTACTCCTACGTAACAGCATCAACATACTTTT
>VWZK01006323.1:103492-132041 GCA_013396935.1 Baryphthengus martii | reverse complement strand
TTTTTTTTTTTTTTTTTTTTTTGTTAACACCAAACCTTTCTATGACTACATGAACTGGAAGAAAGGGGAAGGAAGCATTTTGGAAATAGTAACATTGATCACTGGTGTTAGCGGTAGAGTTCTGTGAATCTGGGCCGAGGGAGGCTAAGCTTTCCTTGCTGTCACCTACCTTGCTGACGTGAAGGAACATTGCTGTGTCTTTGTGGATAACGTAGAGAATAAATACTGCTCTGCTGCTGTGGAACTGGGGCAGAAGTTGCAATTACGCCCCACCATTATTTGGTTGTTGTTGGAAGAGGAAAGTGCTTTTGTGTACGTGTGGTGGGGACTAGCCCAGAATGCAGAAATGCCCTGCAGAACGTACTGCTGGTGAGGAGCTTCAGAGCTTTGTAGGTTAAGTGTGTCATGTTTCCCTCTAGTGGACTGATCATAAATACAACAAAACCCTGTTCCTACAAAAAAGCAATTACCAGGAGTTTGGGGAGGAGTTACTCTCCAAGGAAGAGTCTGGGGGTTCTGTCTAATACCCTACACATAAGCCCTCACATGAACAGTGAGGTGGTGTGTGGCTTTTTTTATAACTCGTGGTTACTAGAGCTCGGACAAAACAGAAGCGCGTGAGATGAAAAACCAGAAGTAATGTGTTCTCAAACCTAAATGACCGTTGTACGCCTGATACTTTTTTGAGTTGTGGTTCACTTTTCCCATGGGAAGACTGGATCAGTTTGGAGACCATTTTCTCTTATGTGCTGTGAGAGAAGTCTCCCCAGTTTGAGGCATATTTGTAAGAAAGTAGAGGTGTCTGTTTGTCACTTAGCCTCCTATGCTTAAAGACACCAGTAGGTGATTCACTGCATCTTTGTTTTGGTGGTTCCATTCTCTTGGCCTCTGCTCCCTCTGCAAGCTCTTCCTTCCAGCCGAAGGAGGATCTGTTCTCTAAAAACAGATTTTCTCCACTGCTCATCTGCACAGGTCATCTTGACTAATAACATTCACGGCTTCTAAAATGAACATCACTAAATTGAGGGCTAATGATAGTTTTCCAATAGCGGACTAGTAAATGAACGTATCAAACAAACCTGCCTCGGGTCATTTGTCCAGCATGGAACTGTACAGCAGTTAAAGATATCGGTGTCATGTTTTCACAGCACGTTGATGCTTAATACCAGTGCATCTGCCAAAACATGAAGACTAAAAGCAAAGGAAAGAAGCAAAGACATACCGTTGACAAAGACGCATTTTCTGAGGAGTCGCCAACGAGGAAAAAGGAACTGGTGAAATGTTTGCGACACAAGGAAAGGAGGAATGGGGGAAACAAGGAGAGCAGCAAGATCACCACAGCGATCACCACAGCCAGAGCCAAGCATTCTTGGAGCAGTAAGGACAGGCAGTTGAGGAGACTGGAAAGCAACGAGCGGGAGAGGCAGAGAATGCACAAGCTCAACAATGCGTTCCAGGCTTTGCGGGAAGTGATCCCTCACGTGAGAGCTGAGAATAAACTTTCCAAAATAGAGACTCTTACACTGGCCAAAAACTACATTAAATCCTTGACCTCCATTATACTCAATATGTCCAACGGACACTTTCCAGCAGCAGAAGGGATGGGGGGAGCCTGGGGGTCCAAATTGTACCAGCATTATCAGCAGCAACACGGGGATGATGATCCTGAGGAACATCTACAGAAATATTCCACATAGATCATAGCTTCAGCCAAAACACCTACGTTAGCTACTGCCATCCTCCTTTTTCCTTCTTGCATCATAATACATGCCAGTGCCTAGCTGGAGGCAAAGAATAATCTCTTAAACCCTCTATTCTCTATTTTTTTCTGAAGACGCAGATAGCATGGCTATAGTTTATAAGGCACATTAAAAAATTACCTTAAGTTATATGAATTTTTCAGAGCTTAGTGGAGATATTTGTGCGATGTGTCAGAGTCTCAAAACCTGTCCTCTAACACTGTAGTTGACTTGAAAGTAAAGATTTAGTAACTTCTGAAAATTACCCTCCCTGAAAGGGTTATGAGTTGAGCATTTAAGGCCTGGGTCACCTGAGTTCGCTAGAGCTTGTTGAGAATCTTGGCTGGAGCGCTGTTGACCAACCTTTCAGTGACTCTGTTCTTATCTCTCCTGCTGTGGAGGAAGTTAAAAATTGATGACCACGTGTGACTAACTTGGTAAGTGGCACGTATGGGAAATGGGCCACCAAATCTGAGTATTTATCTTGAGTGTTTTGGATCTGCTCTGATTATTTTGAACCTTGCAAAGCGTAAGAACTTGTGAAAGTACTTTTTAATGTAAACATCTACAAGGCTTTCTTAGATTGTAAGCTCTCTAGAGCAAGGACTTTTTCTGGTCTGTGTTTCCCAAGTATGGAGTTTTTCTTTAGTGGGTCTCTGGGTGCCATTGTAATAGAGATAGTTAATAAGAGACAAATGACTTACTTTTTGCCAAGCTGATGATACAAATGCTTCAGTATAGTCATAAGTTAGACAATGATCTATCCAGTCACAGATTGTTTGCTAATGAAGCTTGTAATGTGATCAGGATTCTTTCGGGGTTAGTGCTAGATTCTGGCATTATAAAACGCAATAAATGAAGCAGGAACTCTTCAAAAAGGAAAATGAGCACTTTTTTCCCTAATTTCCCATCTTCTCGTAGAAAGTTTTATGTCACTTAAGGAACTCTCATTTCCTCTTGTATTCTCATACCTCAAGAGCAAGGTGCAGGTGCCCTCAGCTGGAACTGTGCTGCTTTTGGAGCCTCTACATTACAGCCCTTCCCGCCCACATCACCCAAGTCCTGCTCTGGCAGGACGGCTCTTGCTGGGTGGTGTGGGTAGCTAAGATAGAATCTGGCATCACATGCACCGGTAGGATGGACAGCGGTGTGGGGCGTGGTCCTTCTCCACACAAAGCAGAGCTATCCAAGGAGGAACGGTGGCCGAGGAAGGGTTTATTGGGTCCATCACAGAGGGGTTATGTGGTGCTGCATAGTTTGTGACATCCTCTTTATTTTGCTGCAGTGGGGCTGATCGTGTGATGGTTTCATTCGAACTAAAGGGTGAGGTTTCCCAGACAGGCTGGCAAGGCATGCGAGTTGTTTTTCTCCACTGTAACAATCCACAGCTATGATGTAGAAAATGTAATGCTTTAGAGGTGTGGTTGCCTTACTGCAAAGAGAAATTGTTTGGATCCTGCCTTGACTTGGGAATTCCTTAGTTTCTGAACTGTGTTCATGCTAAACCAGTTGCAATTAGCACTCCTAGCACTCAAGAGTTAATGAAGTCTTACCTAGTCTCTTACAAACTGGATTTGCCCTAACAGTGCTGGATCTTGCTTCATCTGACAGCTGCTCCTTACTGATAAAGCCCTCACTGTATTTATATGATGTCTGGTTATAATGGGAGAGATCAGCAGCACCGAGGCATTTTCTTTCCGTTGCTGTTGTTCACATCGCTGCAGGTAAGAGCGTGTTGGGTGTCACTGGGTCGTTTCTCACCATTGTAGGTCAATGCAGACGGGACCTGCCGGGCCGTTGGTGACCACAGCCCGACCTGTAGGTGGGATGGTGGGAGAGCTGTGCTGCAGCTTGCACTGGTTTCGCTGAGCGGCTGGGGGAGAAGGCTGGTGCGGACGTCCGATCCACGGGTGCCAGGAGCTCCGCGCTGAGGCCGGTTGGAGGCTCTGTTGTCACCTCAATATCTATGCCCGGGCTAAATGGGTTTGGGTCTCGTAATGCAGTAAGGNGGGATTCCGGGTTGGCTTTCGCCGCGGCGGTTCCCACAGCAGCTCCGGGCGCTGCTACGGGCGGCTGCGTCCGCACCTGCTACCGGGAGAGACCGGCGTCTGAGAAGGGGCGGGGGGAACAGAGCCGCGGCGCGCTCGGGCCGGAGCACAGCGGGGGAGGCCCCGGAGAGGCCCAGTAGCTCTGCTGAGGCCAGCTCGGGGCCGATGTGAAGGCGCTGTAGGGCGGGCTATGTGGCGCCGTGTCGCAGCGGGACTTCTGCCGCCGGGGAAGGGCAACGGTGCCCACATATGGGCTGCAGAGGGGGCTTGGCACCTCTGCCCCGGACTGCAGCAGAGTGGCCTCAAATCAGCTTCAGCTGTTTGTTGGGGAATCTCCATCCTTGGAGGTGTTCAGAGGTCGACTGGATGTGGCTTGGAGCAACCTGCTTGTATTAGCCCTACAGGGGGTTGGACTGGATGGCTTCCTGAGGTCCCTTTCAGTATAAATTCTGTGGTTCTGAGTGGCATGTTGTACATTATGACTAGGCACATGTAGATTCTGGTTCGTTTTTCTGTAGGATTTTAAAGGTCTTTAGTTCTCTAGACCAGTGCATTATAAGGGAGATCTGAAAGTCTCCAGATACCAAATGTCATCCCTGAAATGTTTTTGTGGGCTTGCCATGTTTGCATTTAGTCACTGTGGCAAAGGAAGGAAACCAAAAAGTTGAAAAAGCAGTATTTTAACAGCATCACTGATGAAGAAGTGCACATCGCTTTAAGAACTGACTATACTGATAAGTACTGTTAAAAATACAGAATTTCAATGCTTGTGGCAGTGTATTTCTGATAGGGCTTCCTGCAAAGAGAGGCATTATTTCAAATACTAAGCCCCAAAATGGTACGTAATACCTAGGTACAGTAGCAGAGGAGACAGGTGAAGGTCACCCCTTTTCCAACCACAACCGTCCCTGCGGAATAGTCAGGCACAGGACACACGCAAAGTGCTGCTTTCTTGAACACATCAAAAGAGATTTTCGCAAGAAGCAGTTTTTTTTCTGATAAATTAGTTTTATTTTTCAAAATTGTTTCAATTTAAAGTCACTTTTCCTTATTTTAACTAGCCATAACAATGACATGTTTTTAAATTAAATACTTTTCTAAATAATAGTTTCAGAAGGCAAATACTTAGTACTCAACTTATAATTTATCTTTTGTTCACTTAAACCCAGCTTTTTACAGTAAAGTAAAGTGAAACTTGGCAATGCAGGGAAAAACACAAAGGTACATTATAAAGCTTATTATAGGAAATCAGTTTGATTGTTGGATATGTAAACACTGACTATTAAAAGAAAAAAAACATTTTTGATACGATGCAGAGAAAATACATTCCTAATAATTCTCTAAAAATACACGTGATAAAGTTACTTATTTGGACAGGATACTGTGCAAGTTACGCAAAAACTATTATGGTAATGAATGCAAACATGTTGTAGTACTTCCACAATGTATGTATAAACCAGAAATCTATACTCACATACTGGAAAGATCAACAGGTTTGGTTTTTTTTTAAACAGTAAAGAATCTTGAATCCTCATTCACATTTGGACTTGGAAACAGTGCTTTCCTTGGCATTAAAATACCAAATATATTCTTTAAATACGTGCAAACATAAATTTTACTTCTACAAATACAGTACTGAGACCACACCACGCTGCTCATCATATAAAAATAACTCCATATACAGTCACACACAGAGAGGAAAAAAGATTGTAAACTGCTGCCAGGGCAAAACCGTAGTGCCTTCCTGAAGCTATTGGGAGAGAAGGCTTCTTCAGCACTTCCCAAGGACCGGATTTCAAATAATAACTTCACACCACAGTCGAATTATCATAAGGAAGAGAGGGAAAAAAAAGCTTTTTGGAGAATAGAAAGTGGTTTCATGTTGAAAGAAGGAACAAATCAATCACTGATACAAAACAAAGACCAGAGCTTCATTCTGACCCCATGGTAGTGTCCGTTGGCTAATTATTGCCAACGTCCGTGCTTATCTAGGCAGGGCTCACATCAGCAAAGTTATGTGCATGTAGAAATGCTTGAATTATCAGGACCAGTTACGTTTGCAAATCACTGCAACTGTCTGTAATTCATCTAAATTAGTATGACATCTTCATCTCTGCTCCAATAGGAACCTAAAAAATAGGGTGAAAAATGTGAAAAAATAGTGTGTAAAAAATGAGAGAAACGTAGGGATGGGAACTGTAGTATTCATAACAAAAAAAAAAAAGGGATTATCTGCAAAAATATTCACATTGGTATGGTTGTGTAGCAGCTACGGTAAAGGGGCAGAAACACGGTAAAGGGGCAGAGTGGATAAAAGGCTTGCCTGCTTTGACAAAAGGGTTAGCTCTATCAAGTCACATTTTACATGCCAGGTAGTAGAAGTCGTCAGGATTTAAAATACCCCATTGCAAATTCCAGTTCAGTAAAATTTGTTAGTAGCACAAAAAAATCATGGTTTCCTCTCCAGGCAAAAGCCATTTAGTTTTTTTAATTATACTGACTACTGCTTATTTGCAACCTGTAGATGGCAACGAATTAACAATTAACAGCATTTCTGTCCAGTTCTTGACTTTCACTGACCATCAGAGGGGTTTTAGAGTGCTCTTTTTTCCCTTTACTCTCCTCATCTTCTGAATCCTTTGATACTGCGGGGTTTTCCTCACAAGTGTCATGTGCAGCCACCCTAGATGCTTCCGTAGCATTTCCTCTGACTGTAATGTGCTCCCACCCACCCTGTAAAAGATTGAGAAAGAACTATAAAAGGAGAAATACAGAAACATAAAAGAAATATTTTTTTTCCATTATAACTTTCTGGTTACAACGAATACTTATCAAATGCAAAGAAATGCCTTTCCAGCTATAACTGCCTAACCCATTATATCAATTTTAAAAAGGAACCTAAACCTGAAGAACAAAGGTCACTTTCCAGCAGGTACAAGCAAGCTTTGGAAACGTGAGCAGCTGGAGCAGGATGGCACTTTCCTTTCTACGCGTGCCTGCGGGTATTTGGGCATAGAACTCTGAGGCAGGATCATGCCTTTAGCACTTACCCCAATACCATAATCCCATGAGAGGCCTTTAGGTTCCATTGGCTGAACACCAGTCCGATGGCAGACGGTCCCACAGCTCAAACTATGACTTCCTTGCACTTTGTCAGCTATCACCCAGACCTTGAGAAGCAAAGAGAGGCAATAAAATGTGCTTTTTGTGCTGCTCTTCCCAGACACGAAAACTCTGTTTGACTGTTTTCAGAAATTAGTCTTGATCTTGAATAGGCCAAAACTGCTCTAATTTAATCAGAGACACACCCAAACAAACAACTAGGTACCGCTGTTATAATTAAAACATTGCCAGACAGAAAGACTTTGCAGGAAGATTAATTATATAAAATAGCCTTGTTAAAAAAAAAAAAAAAAAAGTAAAATTTAACGAGGCTTTTTACAGCTAAGGGCTGGGTGTATCACTGTTCCATTGGCATGATTTTTGTCTTGCTATCAAGATTCCTGCATTTAGACAATCACCTTGTGGAATAAGTTAAACAAAAATAATTCTCAAGGAGATTTAATTTCACTATAAAAGTATGTTAAGCATAATTATGTTCAGCATAATTTTTAATAAACTAATGAGATATAAGGAAGCGTAATACTCACCTGGTCCAGAGGCCCTACAGACATTTTACGGATATTATTTGAAACATGGTCCCAGGTAGATCCTTGAGGGTAGCTTGGTGTGATACCTTGCCGGTACCAAAGATTGCCTGTAAAACAGCCTGGTTACAGCTCAGGGTGTCTGTCTGCTTTGTATGAAGCACCAGTAAACCACATAACCCACTGGGAGTTAATACTCTGTGTCCTGCAGCAATGCATTATGGTTTGGACTAATGTGTTACAGTGAAGGACAATGAAGTTCCTACTTTGGAATCTGTATTTCTATAGTTATTCTTTATAACTTTTCTGGAAATCAGCAAATACTTTGCTATGTGTAATTTCTTGGGGAAAAATGAAGAACCGTGCCTAGAGAAGTAACGCAAATGAGATTAAGATCTCTGAAGGAGACTAACGGTGTTAAAGGCTTGTTTCTTTTTACAAAAGGTGCTTCATTATTTAACTGTCAGTGACTTGCAGGGGGAAGGTATTCTTCTTCAGTTTCGCAGATTCTAGGGTTTCACCCAAATCCTTCTTTGCAATTCTCTTCTTTGAGATTCATCTGCCCACCCCAAAGTAACAGCACAGAAGCTGGACTCTTGTTGGTCAGGGCACTGTCAGATATAACAAAAACCAAGTCTTCAAGACCAGTCATTAAGTGAGCTGCCTGCAACATCTCTTTGAATATGAAATATTACTCCTCTTGCACTACCAGTAACCCGTTCGCAGAAGCTCTGACTTAGCCTCTCCTTTTCAAATCAATCTGATGTGTACTGCTTTAGTTTTGCAACACTGATAAATAATTTTTTTAAATCCTTACCATTTTTATCCAGCACAAACACGGATGTTCGTCCTACTGAGACTTGTTTTAGCTTTTGTTTTTGAGGTGAAGGAATATGGTACCAACAGTCACCTAAAAGTGAGAAATACTTGAGTAAAACATTAAGAAAACAGAACTATGTATGAGCAGTCTACAAAATGTCTGCTGTTGAACTACATAGCTGTGTGAGAAAACTGTGAATGACATTACACTTATTTTTACTAACTTGTTTTTAGAAACAAACACTTTAAATCGCACCAGTGAAAAGCAAATTAACCGCTATAATTAACATGACTATTCTTCTCAGGCACTGTTTGCAGAGCTATTGGAAGGGACTGTGCTGAGCAGATCTGTCTTTTTCAGACATGGCAGGGTAGTTGAGCTTACACAGTGTGTTAAGCTGAAGACTGTACTAAAACAGTACAGGTACTTACCTGCAGGTTTTTTTGGAGACACCGAACCCCGATAGAAGGCGGAACCATCTCTAGCAATTGCCCACACTTGGTAAAATGCTCCGATCGAGATGGAAATAAAGGGCTGATCTGTTCCCACATGCAGCCAGGATGTTCCCTAACAAATAATGGGAGATGAATTGTGAAGCAATGGTTAAAAACTCCGCAACAGAATATAGTTGATTATTGTCAAATAGAAAAAACCCTAGATAGCAAAAAAGATTCTGAAGACTAATTCTTACATAACTTTACAACTGAACAGAAACAAGGCCCTGATCCTCTGTGTTAACAGTTGATAGACAAGGACTTTCAAATCTGGGACATAAAAGGGAAAAAAATAACAAGGTACTTGGAGAGAGCGCACTGTGTGGTTGTGTATATACCTGCATAATTACAGTAAATACATCAAAAAGGCAGTAAAGACAAACAGCGAGCCTTACAGCTGGATTTTGCTGTGTCACTCCAAGCCTGCAGAGCACGTCTCCTTTGTCACTGATTGCCCAGAGTGCTACGGCTTCTTCATCATCTGCAGCTGAACTGGGAATTATGGAGATGTCCCAGAGGGTAATAGGAGGCACTTCCAGCCATGGCCCGTTGGTGACTATCTTACATTTTCTGAAGCAAAGAAAACCCCAGACTTACCATAAGTACATACTTTCTATAACTGAATTTATTTCCCGCTCCGTTGTTGACTTCAGTGCAAACAACCCTGCAGTTTTTCCATTAAGTTGATACAGTAAGTGTCAGTATTTTTTATTTGAAAGAGATTTACATCAATCAATCAGGTTTTGTATCAGGTTTTCAATTTTGACATATTACTGATTTCTCAAAGCTTCCGTTTTCTAAAAAAAGTTCCTTTATAAAACCAAGGCCACCCAAGGAGTCCGCAGCTTGTGCTCCACTGCTCCCTGGCTCTCTAAAACCCACTGGGCAACAGCTGGATAATGAGTATTTGACCCCAAGCTGAGAATCCCATTGCATTGTGGAGAGAACTCCACACCCAGTTTGTTCTTTCCTCTGCCTTGGTTAAGGGAATCATTTTACAAGTAGTTTTTTGGTGGAGCCTGTTAGAAAGTTATATAGTAACCTGAGGTAGGCAGAGGTAAGGCAGCTCTTAATCAAAGAGCTGGAGGTAGATCATTCTGGGAATTAATTTTTTTCTGGGGAAGCTGCAAGGAAGTAGTGCTGTCTATTAGGGAAACCATGTTAGATTCGATCATCCCAACAGCAATTTCTGTGTGAAGAATATCCTAAAAAACCTCAGGATATTCCTCCTATATCCAGTTCTGAAAAACTGGATCCAGCCCTGAGCTGTTCCTTATTTGTTTTCAATGTTCAAGTGACAGTTAAAAGCAGAGGAAATGTTCAGGCTTGAGGGCATTTCTCAAGCTGCTTCTTTTATTTTAAGTCACCACTTTGATTGACTGGATGTTGTTTGTTTTGTTGCACATCCTGCAACAGCAATTTGATACTTCAGGACCTTGCTTCAAAGATTTTTGTGCAAGGGTCAAAATACTAGCCTTGTAGTCTCGATAACAAACAGAACAAGGTGTATGTGTAAGTTCACAGAAATTTCTTAGCAGAGCTGTTAGTTACTGTAGTACAGAAAGCATACAAAGCTGCAAAAGCAGTGAATGCAGAGACTTTCCCTGCTTATCAGAACAGACCAGAATACAGCAGCAGTTTGCTGGTTTCCAGGTTCCACCTGCATACAGTGTACTGTGATTTACATGGGCTTGGGATCATCTGTTGCCTAGGATGCAGTCTATGGAATTCCTATGTTAAAACTATGAATACAAAAGAGATATTACCAGTTGTTATAAGTGACCTAGTATGTACTGATATACCTAGACTTAATCATTTACCATAAGGAAATTCAGATACAGAGAATAACTGGCTGACTTTTATCTGTGGATCCCACAGAATCAAATAGGTTATCTGCCTGTAAAGGCTTAAAATTAAAGCCATAATACTAAGGATCATCAGCTTCTCTACTGGAGACGGGTTATTTGTTGCAGGTTTCTTCACTACTGGTTTTGTTGATTGGGTGATGAGACTGTTCCCCTCATAACTAAAGGAGACTTTAAGGGAAGAGATGGCATTCAAGTTAAAAACATTTACTGATATCGTATTTCCTCACCTTGCCCAGCGCCTCCGTCGAACAAAGTCTTTCATTGTCTTGTGACCATGGTAGGACCTACCGAAACAGATTTAAATAGGTGTTCACGAGGATGTCTGAGCATCTCCAAGGTCAGGGCCAGCCTGAGAGCACTGGCTGTGTATCTGCCCACCAGACATGCCTGCTGACTCTGGAATGCTTGAAGTTACAGTTTGCTAAGCTCACCCTGCTGCCCTACCTCCTTGGCCAATTTCAGTGTTGGTATCCCCATACAAAGGGAGAAATGAAGGCACACTTGATTTCATTAAAGCACAGAAAGAAATGTGGACTTCAATACATCATCTGCCTACGAGGCTTTTAGGTAGAAGAAGGTATCTCCTTACGCTGGAAAGTCTGCCGCGTACTGCCAGCCTTCCCGATCCGTTCCTCCCGAGGTATTAAAATCAATATACCAATCGGATACCTAGTGTTAAAAGGAGACAATAAGAGCAACAAGCATAATCAACACCTAATGTATAATAAAAATAACCTCTTCCCCTATTTTCCTTCAGCCTTTTGGAGCGCGACGACTTGGTAGAAACCTTCTAATACTCATATAGAGGTCTCCAAGTCTTTTTCATTCAGTTGAAGAGAAGAGGATTGGAACACAAGTATTAAGTCCCACTAAACACAAAAAATCCTACTCAATCCTACATTATTTTGACTACGGAAGGTTCTTGCTATAGCATAAATGGGGAAACCAAGGTTAAATTGATGATAAATCCAGGAAGAAAATCTGTGTCACTTGAGCCCAAGTCTTGTATCCTACTAGCTAAGACTTGCCTTCTTAGTAAAAAGACTTTTAAGACAAAATTTACCCAAGACCACTGTGGAGAAGGAGGTTTGGTGTTGATTTTTGTACATTCCTGCAGGCCAGATGCATCGCTCCACATGTATCTGTCGGTGGGCAGACCTCTGTGGTGAAACAGTGTACAAGGAATGCAAGGTCATTTACAACAGCAAATTTCAAAGGCAAGGGAAGAAAAGCCTATTTATAGCACTTCTTACTTTCATACATGCATCAGTCTTCTGTCGTTAATCTCTGTATTTCAAAATATCACGTGAGCGATGAGGATAGTGGGAAAGAACCTGAGCAACTGCTTCCAGTTGCACGAAACTTGAGGACCCTGTAAATTTTTCTCTGTAGACTGATATTCCTCACTACTATTTAAAATTAGAAGGTGAATGCAGAGTTTCTCTGGCACAGACACCCATATATGTGAATG
The DNA here is from genome assembly GCA_013396935.1 of Baryphthengus martii. Lineage (NCBI taxonomy): Eukaryota > Metazoa > Chordata > Aves > Coraciiformes > Momotidae > Baryphthengus > Baryphthengus martii. The sequence continues at coordinate 119,954 of VWZK01006323.1, read as the reverse complement.
CTTGTTCAACACTGCTGTTCAAATGTGCTATTCAAGGACCCACTGCATTTAGCACAACATGTATGAATACAGAGATCCTATTAAGTTTTAATTAAGGCTCTATGGCCTTAATAATGAAAGCTATTGCAAGTAGGCACACTTTGTGCACTCACAAAGCACCAATCTCTTAACGTTTTGCTACAAATGCGTTTTGAATGGATAACTACAAATCTAGAAAACTGAGAAACAGTGCTCCTCCTATCTCAGGTTAACAAGAAATGTCAGAGGAGACTGAAGATAGAACAACTATTCTGAAAAGCTAGAAGAAACCCCTTGTTTCATTTGACAATAGTAAAAAATTACACTAAATAAATACAATAAACTGAGTAAATAACCTGCTGCTATATCCAGTGACTGGGTTCCACCGTTGGTTTTCATAGATGTAAACACATTTCACATCTGACTGCGTATAAATGTTATCAGCACTACTGGCCAGTCCTGTAAGAAATAAATGGATTATAGTAAAACTAAACTTTAAAGTCACTCACTACCATTTAAATTCCAATAGCCGCAGGAATATTGCCGATTACCCTGTTTCTCACTCTAAAACTGAAAATATAAAACTGCAATACCAATTCCTTCCTAGTGTGTGGCCTGTTCACTGTATAACCCTAGGTGTTTGTTCGGCTAAAGGAAGGACAGCTGAAAGAGCTCAACTAGCTGACCCAGTCAGGAAGACAAGTAAGAAACGTGCACTCTGCAGTAGGCCAAGTGTCCATACCTTGAATGAAGCCACCTCCATATCCACCAGTGTAAACCCAAGCTGTGTGATCGTATCCTATGCCCCACACTACGCCCCGGTTATTGCACTCTATCAGTCGAAGATGACCTCCAACTTGACGCCAAAACCTGCCAGAAAAAGGACATTCTACATTTACTCTAAACCACATCTTCTAGTACGTTTAGTCTACGCCATCTCTTAAATAATTATGACGTGAAAGATGCAATCAGAAAGAAATGGGATCTCAATGAGAAAGGCTTTTGGAATCACATTAATAGCTCCAGCATCTAAGAACTAAAATGTGAATGGTGAATTTCTTCAGCTAGGTTTATGAACACAAAAGCAGCTGGGAACCTTCTCACTGACAGCCCTCTGCAGTGTACCGTGTCCTCCAACAGCCCATCCAAGCCACTGACTTGACATGACAGGCACTCTTTGCTGGACAGTATCCCAAGCAGAAAGAAGAGCTTCTGAAACCACTTACATTTGGTCACAGGGCGTCAGGTGCGGTCCGGCCTCCAGTTCAGGACTTGGCTCACTAACAAAGATGTCTCCTTTACACGTCACTGACCAAATGGCATGGTGAGAAGGAGGGCCTTGAATCCGTCTGCTTTCACAACAGGACATGTTCAGCAAAGACAGCTTCAAATCAAGAAGGAGAGAATCAAAAGCTTCCATTTACAGTGAGAATAAAAATTTCCATAGATGCTTCAGTATCACAAAATTAGGTTTAACCTTTGAAAGTTCTTGCAAACTTGAATTAGCAGCTTTTTCTCAGTGTTTTCAAAATCATTAACAGAAGCACTGGAACCATTGTGGTTTGCAGCATCTGATCATTATGAAGTATCTTTTGGGTCTCCATTGCTCCAGTGGATACAGGCCTGGCTGCCTACACCTAACACTCCACAACACTGACAACAGGTAACAGGTCTACCAATGCAGAAGAATAACTCAACTCCTAATTCACTTGTAGCCTAATCCAGATCCAGAGATAGGAGGGGAAGGAAAAATGATGCTGGTTTTACTGTGAGGAACTGCAGCATCAGAACGTGTGCAACTCCACGGGAGACAGGAAGCCTCAGGTGCCTCCAAGTAAGTTTGAGCAGACTTTAAAAATATCTACATTGTGAAAACAGCTAAGTAGCCTGGATACTGTAAATGTAATTCTGAGATTTCAGAGACTACCTTTTAGGTTTTATTTCAGCTATTGCCAGCTTGAAATGAAAAATTCACAGAATTACCCAGTCATGCATTTCTTGCTCAGTTGTGGCTGCCAGGCGGATTGGCCACCGCTGCTTTGTCCTTTCAGGTGTATACAGTGCAAAGGAATGTTTGGCTTCATTCAGAACTTCAACTATTATAGTGACTTCATTCAGGAACACATGGATATACTAAGACAAGAGAAAAAAAAATTATGACTAAGGCAAACTCAGAGATACCTTCCTCAGAGCCAGCACTTTTGCATTTCAGCACAATGAACGAGCCATTCCTGCCAAGGATAGCAAAGAATCAATTCTCGGTGCAGAAGGAATGGGGCTCAGTTTCCAGTCCTGTGCTACCTCTGATTCCTACTGCCCATATGCATTATCCCTATTAATGAAGACCCTGGCCAGCCAAGCTTGGCTCTTTCTTTACAGTCAAGAACATTTTGAACTTCCAAAAGAATTCCTAATTAGTGCAACGCGGATGGTTAAAGCAATGTGGATGGCTGCTGACTGGGTGTTTCTGACATAGCATTAACATAGCTACTACAGCTCAGAAAAGCTTCCAGTTTGCTAGTACCCTGGACTATGTTTGAATTGGTTCCCAAAACTTACAACAGTAACATACCATAATTTGTTTCCCATAAGAAAACTGTTTTCCCTTCAAAGGTTTTCCTTTGCCAAATGCAACTCTCTCAACGGTCTCAAGCTGAACACACCTTTTTCTCCTCATGATACATGTAATAGATGAACAAGATGCTGTCACGCATTCCGTCACTCCCAGTGAACTGCTCCAGAGCGACGCGAACATCCATCCATTTATGAGGCTTCCAATTCCTCCACCATTGCAAGGTTCCAGTTTTAACCCAAACCGACTGCAATGCAAACACAAATTTACAGGAGTAAGGAAACTGCTCGACTCTCTCCCAAATACTATCTTTTGTGACCACAAGGAATCTCTGCTGCAGGTTAGTCTGTATCATATCAATGAATTCTGACACAGGATATACCAGAGTGTTCAGGAAGCTCAAGACAAAATGAAAACTGTCAAAACTGGATAGAAAGGCACTGAAATTGCCACATGTACAACAGCATTAACATGTAAACCTCTGCAAGAATGCAGTAGCACACAGATACTAATTGACTCCTGTGTGACCTGCTCTAGGTTCCTGCACTGGCAGGGGGTTGGACTCGATGATCTTATGAGGTCCCTTCCAACCCCCAACATTCTGTGATTCTGTGTGACTCAAGTGCACTCCTGTTATAACACGAGTTCTGTTTGGACTTTAAACGCTTCTGACATAATATTTTAAAACTTGATTAAACCCCTGGACTCCAAGTATTTTTACTCAAAGAAAATTCCAGAAGTCATTTGGCACTTAGCAATGAATGGACCAAAAACCTGAATGAGTCTGAAAAGAGCCAAGAAGTTCTAACAAAGGGAACATCAAACAAAAGCACTGCTATTGACTTTTGTGTCGTCGTATTTATGCAGGTTACATTAATCACTTAGTGGGTGCATAGAGGGAAAGTTCGCCTACTTGAGTCACTGTTTCAATTATTAAAAGTCACTGTTTCAATTAAAAAGCTTCATCTTGTGGTGGAATAATTCACAGAATGTTCCACTGTTGCAAATGTTTCTCTGTGGATTTGAGGTTTCAGTGTATTCAAATAATGCTGACCAATGCTTCCTTTGCTCCTATACAAAACTATCAGCCAATGTTTTTAGGTAAAGGTTGTTGCTCCATGTTTGATAAGCTGCTAGGTTCCTACAGGGAGCTCAGACAGTGATAATCCAGGAAAGTTGTTATAGACAGAAATAAGGACAAGAATATAAAACTGACAGTAAGTTCAGATCAGTACATCAGAAATGTATTACTGATGCCCAGTACTGATAGATATAAGTGCTCAGTAGACAAAAGGTGTTTTCACCACTTACCTGCTCAATAGCTTGTTCGTAGTGCCTAAAATTCTCCAGTTCCCGCTTCGTCCTTTCACTGAGCTGCTGAAAAATCTGCTTTCGCCACGCTGCTGTCTGTGCTGGAGTGATAGACAGAGATAGGGATTGCACAGAGGATGACAAACCTGGAACAGAACCAAGCCCAACAAATTCCAGTGAGCTTTCAATACAGTTCTGTGAAAGATAAAACACGATGCTGCTTTATACACTGGACTGAATCAACCCAATCTAACATCACTTTTCTAATTATTATACTTGGGAATCACTGCATCATAGCCAAACACTGTAAATGACGCATAGAAATGGGATCAGTAGATAATTATATAGAATCTTTCAAAGCCTTGTAAAACTGGGAGGTTTTTCATTGAACTGCAAGATAGTTAGGTAATACAAAGCATTAAGAGTTACACTATTATTAAATCCTGGTTCCACGGTTCGTGGTTGATTTTGAAACTAGGGTTATATTCCACTGTCTTTCAAGAATCTAAATTTTAACACCATCCAGTGATCAGCTGGGCTCACATTCCCAACACCTCTGAGTAGTTTCTGTCTCAGTAGGAATGGGAGAAGCGAGGCAATTACCTGTGGCATCTGCATCTCTCCAGAGAGCCCTTTTCACTACTTTATTACTATTCAGTGACATGATGGGTTTGTCCCAAAGTTGAAGTTTCACTGCAATTCAAAATGAGGTGCAGATCCAGCACAGATTATTTTACAAAATTCTTGCAGACACTCAGAGAAACTATCACCTTTATACGTACAGATCGCAGCTAAATACATGCGGCACTGTCCTCAGGCATGGAGTGTATTAACAAACTGCAGTAAATGAGATATTGGAAGTTTTGTGCTGTGGTTTTGTTAAAAAAGCCAACCCACACCAACATTTTTCTTAAAAAGCACTGGCAATTAGGGTCTGTTGTGGTGACAGGGTAGTACCTGATGGAACAGTGAACCATTTCAGTGGGCTGTGCAAATCTACAAGACAGCCTCCCCCAGACACCCAGGCCCACAGTGGGTGCTCATCGGCTCCGTACTGTTCTTCAGCTCCCACCGAGAACATGCCAAGGGAAGACAGGCTGGATGTTTCTGCAAAGGTGCTGACGGAGAGAACTGGATGCTTTTGGACCTCCTTCAAGTCAATGTTTGTCCACTGCAGTTCTGCGGAAGGATTGGGGTTTGCAAAAGATTTATGCGTTTCAAGATCAGCTTTCTCATTGCTGGTTGAAGCAACAGTGACTTCTCCTTGATGAGAGTCCAGAGGATCCACAGTCAGATTTGCAGGTATTTCTGCTGCCTGGTTGCCTGTGCCGTTACCACTGCCGCTGGCTGCAGCTCCCATCGGGGGAGCGTTGGCAAGGTTCACGGGAACGTTTGGAAGCTCTGTATCAGAGGAAGTATCTGCATCACCCTGAATGATCGCATTTGTTTGGTTCTGAATATCATCAGTAAAGAAACAGCCAGCACTGAAGGACAAATAGATAATTAATTATCATTCAAAGCATTAGAAATTAGCACAGGCCTGAGACCACAGACATACAGAAATCAAAGCAGCAGAGAAACAGCAGACATCTTTTCCGAAGGTCAACTTCTATCAAGGGAAAAGAGTCTAACACAAATCTGGCAAACTAGTCTAGTAAATCTGAAATACAGGACAATATTTCCCCAATCTTTTCAAACAACTGGTGGTGTTGGCTGCCTTCAACTCTCCAGAAAACACCAAGGCAACATCACATTTTCTGGATATTGAGTAGAATTTTTTAAAGCCCATAATTAACTTCAAGATTTTTGTCTTAGCTAGAGAGCACACTCTGACTCCAGTAGCTTCTGCAGTACTCCCATCTTCGCTGGCATGTCTTGCGCAGCTAAGGGGCCAAGAGACAGCGGGGAGTTGCTGATTTAATCTCTCTAGGAAAAGAAATGTACAGTGACACTCAGGAGCAGGATAATTCCTAAGCAGAGCTGACACCCCTTCATGATATTTCACAGGTAACATTTTCTCTTAGTAGAGACTAGTTCCAGATAGTCATAGTAAAGCCCAGAGAAACAGACTTCACTGCAAGCATGCACTGAATTCCAAAGCTGGACCTTCAGTTTCTACTCCGAGTGCAACAACTGCTGCTTATTGTTAATTTTAATGGAAAAAAATGCAAATGCTTTTTGGCATACGTAACGATTAGAGATGCCTTCCCCATTCCTCCCTGTCTGTACCACCTGAATGTAAAGAAATATCTCCCGGCATTCAAACTCTTGGCACACAGAGTCTCAAACAGGTATGTTACTGAGTACCTGAGCAGACTTGTTGAGCTCCCAGTCTGAGATCTGTCACTCTCTCGGCCAGATACAATTGCCTTCCATGTCTTCCCACTGAGCTCACTCGGCGTGACACCTTGGCGAAAATAAATTGCTCTGTCATCACAGCCAATTCCCCAGACCTAGGGAAGGAGAGGGCTTGGTGAAGGAAACAGCATGGGATGCAGGTAGATACCAGCCACAAAAGAAGTGCAACGGTGGAAAATACAGCACAAAAATCTGCTGGACACAGCATTTTCCTTTTGTGTTCTTCCTTAATGCAGATACTGTAGATGCAGTATAAACTTCTGTACTGTCAAGAGGAAACTGTTTGCACTTGAATGTGCCCTACAAGAGACATGCTGACTGTCTTCTGGTGAAGAACTAAGCCACACATTCCTTCCTAGCAGTTCCGGCACACGGACCTCTTGTCCAGCTGTCCATATTGGCACTGCTGACTGTCCTGGCCCCGTGCAAATTCTGCCTGTGTGAAGGGGAATGTAAATATCCTCATAACTGTCTTACCTGGTTATTTAAGCCCACAGTTACCATCATCATTTCTCCAACCATTTCAATCCAGCTTGTTCCACAGGGATTATGTGAGTTCACTCCTCTTCTAAACCACACCTACAACAGCAACAGCAAAAGTCTAAATTTTGCTGTTTCTGCATTAGCAAGCAGACAGCTGGAATTTAGTTTCTTTACTCTCTAATATAGATTGCCACATTGCCTTAAGAAGTCAATTACCTTCTTGGTTATTTTCTTTATCAGGTAAAGATAAAATTCTCTTAATAGCACCCAGACTGTGTGTCCTTGTGACCAGCTACAGCCAGGACAGCTCACGAGGAGACTTTTTGTTATTACTTTCTGTGCCAGAATTAGTTCCTCTACCATTGAAAAATACTTTCTATTAGATGTGAACTGTAGGCTATTTCTGGTCACACTGAATGGGCTTCTAAGTAATGTTCTTGTGTTCAAACCCTAGAAGCAAGGCTGACAGAGGGAACTGTCAGAAGGATCATTTCAGTGGTACAGCTCTTTAAACTGTTTCCCCTTAGATTAGGTTTTTACCAACCCAAAAGTGTTTATGGGCTGGGTACCTGGAGAAATTTCCATCTCTATTTAGTATATAGACATATAGTGGAAAGCAGCTACTGTAGAAGTTGTTGGTGGCATCACTTAACAGAGAGTGCACTTGACTATCTTGTGGCAGATCTGAAGAAAAACATGCTGGCAAATCTGCATTTATTACGGTGAGTTTATCTGGCAGATGGAGCAGGCTGGACACAGTCTGTTACCATGGCTCAGCTGACAAGTAGTAACTCATTAAACCACAGTAACTCAATTACTTAAAACTGCTATACGTGCGCAGAACTCATCTGTGGGTTTGAATTCAGTATGAAGGGATCTGATGGCAACCAGCACAAGAGCATTCTAGTATGTTCTTCAAGACTTCCATGACTCCCTGCGAGAAGCAGGCAGTTGGATTCAGTGATCCTTATGGATCCCTTCCAATGTGAGATACTCTATGATTGTAAGTTAAAACACCAGTAAGAAAGCAATCATCACACATACATGTAATGGATGTCGCTTCATAAATACAAAAAAAACCACATTAAAAGGCTGAAGAAGTTACAGGAGGAAGATAAAAAATAGAAAAGCATAGATGCAAATACTCCCCATGTCACTTCTGAAGTAACCTTCAGAACACCTAGAAACAAGACTGAGCAGCCAGATGTCCCTTCAATTTTGATGCTTAATATTCCATAGAAGTAGGCCCCTTATTACAGCCCTGCAACATCCCCACCCACCTACCACATCTGCCTGAGCTGGATTTAGAAAATTTTTTCCCATAGAAAAGCAGGAAATCTACCTTAAATTAAATGCAACTGTGTAGATCACAAACCACAGAGCATACCCAGAACAGCAAGGGGAACAAGAATTCCCCAAACCATGGGGACAGTGAGTCCGGAACAGGAAGGGGAACGAGAATTCCCCAAACCACGGGAATAGTGAGTCCAGATCACCAAGGTTTGCTATGAAAGTGACATGCCTCTTTGAGAAAAGCAGACAGAAAAGGGTTAGAAAAAAAACCAACATGACCAAACAGAATGAGAGCATGACACCTCTTACTTTTCTGTCCTTTGTAACACACCACACCACATCAACCCCCACAGAGACGTGCATAATCCCATTTTCAGAGCTTGGAGACTCCACAACACTCCAGGAAATTCCTGTAAGGAACAAAACCCAAAAGGTATTATAGGTTACTTTCGTATTCAACACTGTACAAAGGGGTTTCCAGCTAGATTTAACAAACTTTACCTTGGGGGTTATTCCTATCAATTCCTTCTCTCACAATAGCTTGCCCTTCCCAAAGAGTTGCCCAAAGGAGGTCATATGGTCCACAGCTGATCTGTACAACTTCACCTGGAGTGGTGATTAAGGACCACGTGGAACCTTCCGGATTGTGATGGCAGACGTTTTCTCTGTACCATACCTAGACGTGTTTTAAAAAACAAACAAATACAACTTAGAAAAATATCGCTAAAACAATGAAACTATTGAGACAAGAGTGAAGACAAACTGGAAAGAACAGTCTTCCTTTAACAACAGGATTTTTGTATGCCGTGTATGCAATCTGACCTTTAAAGGGGTTTTTTTAAATGTTGATTATGCAGTTGAAGCTACTTCCTTATGTACTAAGGGAGGAGGCTTTTCTACACACTGGCTTTTATCATGGAAGCAAATCTGGATTGGGTACAGTAACCTATTGCTACAAGTTCTCTGTATATTTTGACATCTAACAAACACTTCAGTGTATTTCAGGGCACATTATACAAACCAAGAATGAACAAATATATAACACAGAAATGTTACTGTTAGATAATAACCCGACCTCGCTCTCACTGAACAGAGCTTGCTACAATATGGGTCAAAAAATCCATTCTCTGTGCAGCCTTCAGTGACATCCAGTCCATTTGCTAGTCTTGGTCCTCCTGTCTGTGCACTTTTCTATAGATCACAGTCAGAACGGGAAGGTCAAACACAGAAAACATCCGGTGATAGTTGTATGAGTGCCCCAAAACATGACTGCTGAATGCTAAGTTTTCATTTTTACAAATTGTATTTTAAACAATTTAACTGATTCTCCATGCAGCGTCAAGTGTGACTGAAATCTCGGGCTATCTGTTCAAAGTATTACATTCTTCCCCACGAAGAATGTTAGAAATTGTCTAAAGACAAAGAAATGAAGGAAGGAAAGCAAGAATCAAATCTTTACAGCACTGAGCAAAAGAGGAAAGACTTTATGGTAGGCCTAAAAACAAACAAAAGAAAAGAAAGATGTATAGCTTTGAATGGAAAATAAATCTAAACCAATCCAGAGCTGGATTCCACATTGCCAAATCAGGAGGTTACCATTTTCTGATCAGAAAGTCTTAGAAAAAGATTCTGTAATCATTCATGACTCTCCACCACAGAGACATGGCACAATGCTTTGCAAGAATCTTTAAAAGGTTTTAAAGCTCCTTCTCTTGTTCCCAGTGCCACAGCCTGCATTCTGGGCATTTTTCAGGATATGAGACACTACTCAGCCCAAGATTTTAAGATTCACCTGTTTATAAAGGTTTAAGGCTTCCCTAAACCCTAGGAGATACTAAGCCTTTCCATTTACAACACAAGTTGTTACATAAGGTAGTTCCAAAGCAGCTTTTACATCCTCTGCCACAGGCACAAACAGGGTATTTCCTTACCAGCATAACACAATAACAAACTTGTCTTGCTTTAACAGAATTTAACTCCTTTCCAGTAGTAATTTATATTCAGAATACTTGGGGAACATGCACATACCCTTCCTTGTAAAGAAACGGCCCATACTGATAAACGGCCAAGAGGCTCATCGGTGATTTCCCATCCTCCAATGGAGATGTCATTGAAAGGGTCTGGCAACTGATCGGGATCGTTCTGTGACACAATCTGAAGCAAAGAGAAGGAAGATTGAGAAGAGGAGACACTGCAAATAGAAAGGTGACTTGGGTGGTGGCCTGGCTTGGTTTTTTGCAGATTTGTTTGGGTATCAGTTGCTAAAGTGGCTTGAGCGTGGGGATCCTTCCCCTCGTCCAGGGGTGCCATATGCGGAGAGAGGGGAAACGCTGCCGAAGCAGCACGACAACGTCCGTGTTTCATCCCTCTAACTAAAGACAGTTTTTACTCACAGAACAGTACATACAGATTTTCTTTGAATTGGGAAGCTGGAACATCGCAAATTACAACTTTTGTACGTTCTTCGAAGGGAACAACAATTATTAAAGAACAGTTACTCGTACGGATACAGGACACAACTAGTGAATGATGCTAGACAGGTGCCAACCCCAGACGAGAGTGCTTTGTCAAACAACCAAAGAAAGGTTGAAAGTCCGCTTAAAACCACGAAAGTGCTGAGGATCTGTCTGCAACTGCATTACCCTCAGTTCTGGCACCTTATTACCACAGGTTTCTATGAACAATCGCAGCCTTCCATGTACGCTTGCAAGAATTACAAGCTGGAAGTCAAAGAATCCAGGTCTAGACTACAGGGCAGTAATAAAAAAAATGAATTTCCCTCCACTTATAATTGATGATTTCAGGCAATCGGTTTATTTAACACTTAAAAGATATCCAGAACCTTTGCCCAAACGTCCCGTGACTTGTATCTCCGGTATCTGATCCACCTCCTGCGTCTGACACAAGAATTCCATTTCTTATCCTTTGTGTAGGTGCTGGGGAAGTCTATGGCGTAAGTCCAGCCCTGCAAACAGAGGTTTTCTTGTATGAAAATCATGACCATGGGAAAGTTTGAAATCATAACTCGGAGCAATTCTGCACAAGAGTTACTCCTACCAATACAGTACAAGTTACTGTGTGTGTCTCAACAGCCCTGATTAACAGATCAGCTAATTCCATGGACGATTTATGACTCATGCCCAAATTCCTCTGCATGATATACACAGAACAAACAAGACACAGTTAAAGGATTTCAGCTTCTTCACGGTAAAGATCTTAAATAACAATGGCATCCTGTTGCCAGCATTCTGTGGATTGAAAAAAGCTTCTATAGAAGCTCCTATAGACTTCAAAAGCCTTCCAACAAGATCCTTCCTTGTGTTGTATTCTAGTTGAGCTATTTCCCAGGAGCAGCTATGGGAAGTGCCTTTTATTTTTATAGAGCTTTTACACTTCTATAAAAGTGCCTTTTATTTTACAGACTAAGGATTCCCAGAATAGATATCTTTTTGGTATTGTTCACCTACCCCTTTCTCTGTTGGTTCCCCTCCAATATTTTCATCCACATACCAGTCAGACTCCCACTCCCAGTGTGGTGAAGGCAGTGTGAAACTATCAAGCTGCTGATGTTTTAGCCCGCTCACATCACTCCACTGCCAGCGGTCACTGGGCAGTAATTTCTCACAAAAGCCACCGACCGGATTCCAGCGCTGCCAGAAATAATAAATAAAATACTTTATTTGAGATCACATCATCTCATTGGCCATCTACAGGGAGTCATAAATGATACATTTCTTGTTTTCTGCAGCAGAAGAGGAATAAATTCAGGGGGTGAATGAGAAAGTGTTCACACTGTAAGCCCCTCCCTAACGTAGTCTTTGGAGGAAGCTTTTTTAAGTATCAAAGAAGGGCTGACCGCAGAGCTAGTCCCAACCAAGCCACTTTCAGCTACATAAATAGGAAAAACTGATGATCTATTTTACTACTAACGGTGCTTTTTTCTTTGGTGATGTACGTCACCGTGATACTGCACATTAGGATAATGCTGCATAGATGGCCTTGGCATCTCTAATCTGCTCCCCATTCAGAAAGATCATTAGTATCTTGCCTGCGCTAGAAAAATAGCTTGGCTTCTGTGCTAGAAATTACCTCAAGATAACTGTAGCAGTAGATCTTCCCTGTATCTTATGTTGTACCAAGAGTTTGGTTTTTCCAAATCTGGCTTTAATCAGTTACAGAACAAGTAAGTCACTAGGGTTTTCACCAAGGCAGCTGTGATTTTCCTTTTTTTCTCCCCCCACTCTTACCTACTATAGAAATATTGGCAAAATTTGTCACATAATGCTGACTTACACTATAGGGCACGTAGAAAAGGAGTGATTCAAAATCCTTCTATAATCTTTATGCAAAATATTATTTATTTTTACTAGGGATCTGGCTAAATTGCTTTGCACATTATCTGTAAACTATTTAATTTTGTCATTGTTAGCTCTTGCAGAATATTTCGCTGCTTTCCAGTATTCTGTTTTCCATTTTTTCATAGCCTAGAACAAAAGTTTTCAAATTACAAATAAAATAAAATTTAAAGATTTGCATTTTTAAAGAACACGTTTACATAACAAAAGGAACATTCTTAAATGGCTGGAAAGTTGTATCAATGTTAAATAATGTATTCAATTAATCTGTTGCATTTTTACACATGCAGAGAAGTTAATGTCTTTCCTCAACATATCTATCCTATTGTCCATTAGAAATCAGAGAAATGTGCTCAAGAAAATCTTTCAGTTTCCTCTCTCAACTTTTGGTTAGCTTAAAACCAAAATATAAAATTTTCCTTTAAAGTACTACCTCAAAGACATTCTAATGAAGAATGTCACATAGGGAGGACCATCGTAACACTTGTAAGCAAAAAGCTGGCAGCATTGTACTTTAATAGAGAGTTATGCCTTCATTAGAGGAGTCTTTGAAACACTGAAAAAATAGCATTTTCTTAAGAATAATATATTTCTGATAATATATTTTTGTTGCCTAGAAGTTACACTGGACATTTTTTTAAAGGGATTGTGTATTTGTCACTAAGGAAAGGAAAACATCAGGTGAAAAGGGTGAATGTTCCAGTCTGCAGGGACTTGCATAAAGCGGGTGGCAGGGCTGTAGTACACACTGGGGTTGCTTTTGGTAAGAGCAGGGAAGTATAAACTTCCTTTGGGACTTAAAATATTAAAATATTAAAAGAAAAACTTGCTATTTCGCACATATATACCCTTCAGAAACATCAGATTACAAAAAAATGAAAACAAATAACCCCAGACAATCTTTGTGTGAGAAAAGCATGCAGAGACAGCCCATGTGCGGATTTGCCATCTCTCCTTTCTGACAAGTATGTGGCAGTGGGACAGAGGTACCTGCAACATGCCATACCTGGTTCTCATAGGTTTCTTCCTGGTACCTAATGGGAACATCACCCGAGAACACGTAGGTGTACACTTGATGATCACAGGCTATTCCCCAGCAGCACTGTTTGACAGCAGAGACCCGTTTGAATTCCAGCTGCGTGTCCTTACAGAGCTCCCAGTACTGGCCAACAGTGGACAGCGTGTAAACCCTCCCAAAAATGTCAACAGCCCACAAAAGGGAATTAGGCATGGCCATGTCTGAAAGGCAAAAAGGAGGTATTAATGGAAATGACAGTTTTAAAAAATGGATCTTGAACTTACTGTAGATCAGTCCTGCTCTGTGCCATCATCAGTCAAATGAAAGACGTAAAAAAATGATCTTTTAAAAAGAGCCCATGCAAAGCTTGGCAGCCAGAGCTCTTTCAGTCAGAGCTGTGCAGTTACATCGCTTACCTGGCTCTGAAAAGCCACGAGAAAGACCTTGCTACCGGCACACTGCCGTCCATCCTGCCTGAGCTCCCAACATTACCAGGACAGCTTTGGTAGGTGGAAGACACTGACCTGAGATGAAGTAGCGTGGACCATTTTACACTAGGAGGCTTCGCTCTCAAGAGCTGGTAATGCTGGTGGTGCTACACACATTGCTCATCACAGCTTCACAAAGCTCCTCCTCCTCAGCCTCCTCTTGGTGTGTGCCAACAGAGCTGCACAGGTACAAAGGAGAAGATGCGAGGGAGCTTCTCCATAGGCACACATCTAGTTTTAATCCACGGACATATGACCTACTGCGCCAGGAGACCTCATTCCCAGTCATTCTGGTGACGGCTTTGGAATCTGAGCTTTAGTTAATGTACGTAGTGTGATAATTATTTAAACAAACACAGAGTGTAGTTTGATGGCAAAGGGCTGGTTGAGTTCCAGTCCAGATTTATCACTTAATAACCTGCCATCTTCTGGGCACTACAGCCCTACCCTTCCTGGAGGGGTGAGCATGTGATGTGAGTTAGGTGTACGCCAGTCCTTTTTGCAGTCAAGAAAGGCCAGCAGATTTCTCACTTGGCCTTCTGGGTGCCATTAAACAGAACAGATTTTGGTTGTTCTGTACATCTGACAGAACTACTGACAAGTATTTTGAACTTTGCCTCCAGTTGTATTAACGAGGCAGCAGGGGACCAGGAGGGGAGAGGTAGAAAAGAGGACTCAGATCCAACACAATGAAAGAAAAGAAGAATCCTTGCTGGGGTCAGCACGGAACACCGCTGCTTCGCCGTCAAACAGCAGCTGTACTTTTAACACCAGAGCCTAAGGAGGCTTGCTTGCCTGCCTTCTGACGGATAATAAGGGACGGCACAGAGGGACTAACTCATACAGCGGATCTGAATGGCGGAGGTGAAACTGCGGAGAATCTGGAAACAGCGAGGCCAGCACGGTAAACTCACATGGGATCCCAAGGAGGATGTTTCAAAGTTCTCTGATAACAAGAACTGCTGCTAAGTACCTACAAATCTGGCTCCAGCAGGTGAATGACAGGTAACAGTGAGAAGAAAATGTATAGCAGCAGAGAACGAGCGAGGCTGTAAGAAGGCCACAAGCAGAATTCTCCTGTTCGTTGGGGCAGCATAACTATGACAATCCTCTAGTTTTGACTTTTGTTGTTGTTGTTGTTGGGAGTATGAAGGCAGGTATTACTGCCTTTGTTCGCTTTTGGACCAACCATTTATCTTCTTTATACCCTGCTTTTCTGCATTACTGAAAACAGGATAGCCCAGAAGCACATACTACATAAAAAATGGAATGGACCAAAGTGAAGATGAGGTGAAAATTATAATATGTGTACCACTGGGAAAATAACGGTCATGAAAAAAAGCCTTTCAGTCAGTATCAGCACTTAAAATCCTGCAAAATGGTCTTTATAATGGAGGAAAAGATTATGCATTTAATTTTAAGCAACGAGAATGCCACTGAGTCTGGAGTAAAGGAAGCATTATGGATAATGCAACGAGGATATCTGCCTAGCTAGGTAACAAAGTGATGCTTGGGTGTGTAAAAGGTTAGCGAATATACCAGCAAAGGCCTGCACCTGGGATGACAGTTCAGGCAGGCAGAAAAGTACCTGGAACAGTTCAGAAAATGGTAGTGAAAGCTCCAAAGATTATGAAGTTGGAAAGAATACAGATGGGACAGACTTAAAATAATCCAGGCAAATGCAACCGGATTAAAATACTCAAGGCAGCCAAGGTAAGTGAGAGTTTCTGTATATTCTCTCTCTGAACTTTTGAAACAGTGTTTGGAGAATCATGGGAAAAGCCAAAGTGCCTTTGGGATTATAAACGACTATTAAAACTTTGATTTGCGCGGCTTTGTGCTGGTTGTGCTGCAGCAGATGAAGACAAGGCTGCTGTTGCTGGAGTCTTAAGGATGCTCGGCGCTTGTGGCTCACGTGCATTTCAGCAGATGCAGAAGTCGCGCAGTATTCTCGGGGGATTGGGAAAAAAATCCCACAGATCCACACCTGCTAAATTCTTCTTCATCCCTCAGCTCAGCCAGATAATTTCCGCTAGAACCAGAGCTACTTTAATGAAGATGATACGCTGTTAATGACAATTTCCGGCTGCCTGGCATAATACTGATTCCTACGGAACTCAAGGAAAAAAAAACCCCACTCCTTGCGTATTGGAAAAGTCCCGAAGTTCCTCCGGAGCGCGTTCAGGTGCCCGTGCTGGGGCCAGGGCGGCGGCGGCGGCGGCAGGATGGGACGGAGGTGCCCGCGGGGACGAACCACCGAGACAGAACGGGCACGGCCGAGCTTCACCGCCAGCTCAGGGGAACGCACTTGCCAAGCGCAGCGCCTACTCGTCCCAGGCCACGCAGACACCGCTTTAACACCCGCGGGGACCTCGCAGCGCTTTACAAACTTAAAAAAGCGTAAAGAATAATACCTGGGAACAACCCGCGGGGCGGGGAGCCGCGGGCGCACGCTGCTTTTTCGGGCGGGCGTTAAAGCCAGATCGGCTTAAGAGCCCTGCGGGGCCGGGGGCTGTCCCCGGGGCCGGGCGACCCGAGGCCGACATGGCGGCCGGTGACGGCTCCC
>VWZK01006323.1:43476-99014 GCA_013396935.1 Baryphthengus martii | reverse complement strand
CGTAAGCCCCGCTCTCCCTTTATCTGGGACGAGAAGCGGCTCTGGAGACGCTCTTTTCCCACCGCCACCCCCCGGGGACCGGAATGGGGTGGCGCTGGCGGCGCCCCGGGGCCCGCAGGCCGGCCGCGGGTTCTGGAGAAGGGCCGTGGCCTGCTCCGCAGAGGGGCTGCCCGACACAAGCGGGAGCGCGGGGGAAAGAAACTCTTAAGCCTCTCCTGCCTGGGGCTTCCCCGTCAGGAGCGAGGCGCTTGGCTGGTCTCAAGTTTGCACGCTTAAAAGCAGCCCATGGAGGAGGGCGCGCAGGGGATCCAGGTGTTTGCAAGCGCCACCTCCCTTTCCCCTTCTTCCCTCGGAGCCTCTGGGGTGTAACGTCGTGTTTGCGTTCTGCCCTACCCGAAATACCGCCCGAGTTTGCATGCATCCCTCAGGTGTGTGGGGTTTCTGCCTCGGAACGACGGCAAAGAGGCACAGCTGGGCCAGCAGTAAAACAGACCCCAAACTTGTGCTTTTCTTTGCTTGCACTGCACTGTACTCTGGTTAATATCTGTTTTTTCTGACACACTTCAGTAGTCTTGGAGAGACTTAAGCAGGTGAGTAGATACAGTACTTTTGTTAACTGAATTAATAGTGACCTCCATCAAAAAAAGTAGCCTCTCAGGAAAGACTCTGTGGAGTTAAGGGAATGCTTCAGGAGTTACAAAAAATACATAGCAGATGCAGACCCCAGTTGTCGTATATTGGGTGTGATCTCGAGGCCATAGACTGATTCCCTGCTTATTGGAGCTTATTTTCTTACAGTACAGATATTGCTGATTATTTTCAGTTTAATTTTAAGTAGTGAGGTTGGTGGACTTTACAAATGCGTAACTTGATTCAAGAAGATCTAAAAACTGTGCCCTGGGAGAGAAGCTCAAAATGGGCAGAGTGTACCTTGACTGTATGATTATACCGCATACATCAAACCATACCTTTAAAAAACATTTTTTTTTTTTCAATTTTGAATGTTAACATGGTAGTTAAAAACTTGTGTTTTCTGTTTGCACCTGTTAAAATGACACATTCCCTGCCTAACAGTATGGGGGTTTGGAAAGTTGTTTGGGTTGTTTTCTGCGCTATGCAACCTGCTGCTTTTCCACTTCCATTCTACCACTTGTACCTCTCTCTCCAGTGATAAACGATGTGTGGAAGTGAAGCTGGAAACCAGGGAATTTGGTTTCAACTAGTTTATTGCTGGAGTGGGACATACCTGACACATAACATCTTGAAGTGAAAGCTGTGGTCATTGTTTGTTTAAACTGTTTTTCTCTGGTGCTCGAAGAGCGTTGAAACAAATCTTCAAAGTTAATTATTAGCTCAGTGTCCTTTTTAGATGGTTAAATTGTGCTAGGTACTTGGGTTTATGAAGTGGCTTTGCTATTAGATATGCTGAGTAGTGCGTTCCAACTCTGATTTTGTTACAGCTTCTTAAAGTGCTCGATCAAGGCTACATTTCCATTTATTTTTTTTTTCCACGTTCCGTTTCCATACTTTTAAATTATTATCGTTGTTCTTTGTGCCTTATGTGTGGTGACTGAAGGTTTTTTTCTTGTTTTAGGGTATGCTGTTCCTCCACCGACATCCCAGCCAAACTATTCGAGCACGTACACCATTATACAACAGCCTGCTACCACCACTTCTGTAGTAGTAGTTGGTGGCTGTCCTGCCTGCAGGTAAAATAGCTCATAGTTGAGAAATAAACAGTCTTGGGGTTTCTTTTTTAAATGACAGATATCCATGTAGTTCCTTGGTTTTCAGTAGTTTGTGTATTAGAATTGAATTAATTGAAAAAGCACTGAAGTGCTTTTTTAATTTACAGAGTATGAGCTTGTCCTAATGGGCTTGTGACAACCACTATGATTCATATAATAGACTTTATATGTAAGCATGAATCTGTTCTTTATGCTGGAGGAAGATCTGTAAGAGGTGTCTTTAATGTAAAGACGCTTCAGAAACGGATGTAAAGGGTCAGTTCTTGGATGAGAGGATGACAGGAAGTCCTTTCTGATGTGTTTATGCCTGCTGACAGTGAGTAGCATGATTTTATTGTGAAATTTTCTGTAAGTCTTTGACCATGATCACTTGTGGTTATCTGACAGTCCTGTGGAAGGGCTTCCGCTGCCGTGGTGCGTGTCACCATTCCCAAAGCTCAGACTGTGCAAAAACAGGCAGGGTGATTGTCAGCTTTGGTTGAAAACATCAGTAACTTAAGGCTTTAAAAGATCTCTTCAAAAATTCTTTTGCTGCAGAAGAACAGAGAAGTAATAGGTTTGATTCCAAGTGTTAATCTGATGAAGCGGTGAAAACCAGAAAAAGTGCTCAGCAATTAGTTGGAATTGCAACAGAAGAGCAACTTCCCCTGTGGAGATCAGCAGCCTTGAGAAAAGGGAAGGAGGCACTGGGCGTCCCCAGCAGTGCTGCAAGTCAGCTGCAGTCCCTTTGCACTTCTTGGGTCTTCTGATCCCAGGACATTAACTAATGGGTGAGGGCAGCCAGAGTGCTGCTGGTGCACTGTGCCCGCTAGAGCTATTGATCTGGATGATGTATGTTTTAAACCGTGAGGGAAAGTAACCACTGAGCTGTTCAGAGGATGTGGTAGATCCTGCTACCTGAGTGAATACATTGAAATGCTGCTGCTTTCGCTCAACCAGCAGACAGGGAAGATGTTGGTGTTACTTGGTAAAAGGCCAGCAGTGTGTTTATCCAGGCCTTCTGGCCCTAAACCCAGTAAATCTCAAAACCGTTTTACTATGGAAGTGGTCTTTGCAGTAACTTAAGGTTGGTAGACTCTTGCTGCTCTTAGAATTTTATTTTTTTTTTATGTTATCCTGTGGTGCTGTGGGAGACTCCTTTGAAACGATCGTTTCCAAGTAAAATACCTAACTTTAGGCAAACTTGGGAAAAGGAGCTTTTTTTAAGGTGACCTCACTTGAAGTGACCTCACTTGAATATAGTTCTCTTGATTCATCAGACTTGCTCTGCTGGAGGTACTCAGTGCTTTGTATATTGTAGGCTCTTTCCTAAAGGAAAATACCTTCTACAAAAGCCCTGTTTACTCTTGGATCCTCGGGTTTTGGTTTAGGCTGTGAAAAAAAGAAAACCCAAGTTGTGAGGAGACCTATGATATGCCGATTACTATGAGGCACTGCATTGCTTAAACTGCAGGACTCCTCTCAGCACTTTGGAAGCACTCGTGGTCAGAGAATCCCTAGGACAAGTCAGTGGCTCTAGTACGGGTGTGCCACAGTCATCTTTGCAGTAGCACTGTGGTGTTTCCTAATTGTTTTTAGAGGAAAAGTCCAAGTGTCAGAGTGGGAGAGAAAAAATCTTGGATTGCTTGTCTTTTGACTCGTTAAGGAATTGATAGACTGGTACTTAGGAGAAAGGACAGGGAAGCTGGGGAGGAAGCACAGCATTAGACATAGTCACGGGAACCTGAAGGGTCAGGGTTCATGCCCTGGAAGGTTACACTGGCTGCTTTTCTTAGAAGGAGAGCTCATAATCCTCTTGGACTTCTCAAGACCTTAAACATAGTTCCAGTTTACTTCCTTGGCCTGGAAACCTATTTTATGACGAATGCAACATGCAGCTACGCTCTGAACACAACACTGAAGAGAAGAGTTGTTGAAAGGGCATGGATAAGCATAAAAAGCAATTAATGGTACATACAAATCTGTGTTATTAAACTGCCAGGTCAGTCGCCCTGTTACCCTTCTGATCTGATGCTCTGTGTGATCGTCAGAGAGCTCCATCTGCTTTAGATCACCAGGAAGAGCCTTGCTTGTGGCTGTGGAATAGCGTAACTGATAGAATAGCTAAAGCCCATCCAGAGGATTTCTACCATCAACTACAAACCAGCCTTTTGCCCTATGTGTGGATGTTGCTAATGGAAATCAAAACCATTTCCAACTTAAACTATGTGGTGTTGAGGAGAAATATGCAGTATTGGCCCATTATTTGGGTAGGAGTCTGTTTTATTGCAGTCACAACTTATCTTGGGATTAATAAGCTAGCTGCAGTTGATCTTTAGGCTTGATTTATGCTGTGAAGTGTAATCAAAAGTACAAAGTAGCACCAGAAATAGCCTCTCTACAAGTACGTAATATGCTTGTGGTCACTATGCAATTGCATTTTTTGTGTCCCGTCCGCTCCCCTGCCCCCCCTCCCCCCGAAGCATTGCTGTGTGTCAGCAGTGACTCTCCAGTCTTGCGAGCGGTACCTTTGGCTTAGAGTGCTTCATGAGTCAGGTCATCCTCGTTTGTTGTCGGGTAGTATTGCTTTCTAATTACAGACTTCAGGATTAATGCAGGTTCTGTCCTTCCTGGTGTTATTCGAGTGTCTTGGGTGGTTGTGGTCCTGGTGTCTTAGTGTGACGACTTCTCCTAATCCTGATGTACAGAGAATTAAACTGAGTTGCAGAATCTTATCAGTTTTATTGCTTCTAGTTGACATCTAAGGACTGGCCAAGCTGCTTTTAAACTATTTTATGTTCCCAAGTACAGATTGAGTCATTACAGCCACTGACTTTAGAGATCCAGTCATGTAATTACGTTTTCAGCTTGGAGAATGCAGTCTAGCTGCTTCTCTTGTGGTCGCTTTCGTTTTCTTTTTCTCCATCTTGTGTTGGGTAGAACAAACTGCAAAGGATTGGTTGCTTTCCTTTTACTTAACAGAGGAAAGATCCCTTTAAAAAGTGTGAAAACATTTTCTGCATCTGATGTTTGCAAAGGCTGGGTTCTTTCAAAATCTGGTGCAGAGCCTGCGATAGGCTTTGTTGGGTTTTTATTTTCCAGCTTAACAAGTACTCAGTTGCTTGGAAGAAAGAGTGAGGGAAAGGACATAATGCTGCTGCATTGTGGCAGCTTTATCTTCTGAGACTTGCAAAGCATCTGCTCAAGAGGTATTGTGGTGGGTCCCAAATGATAATAGCACTGAAGTTTCGTCTAGGACTGGAAGATAAGACAAGCTTGATTAAAACTGTATTTATTCTCAGATCTTTTATTTTGTTTTCTTCAATTAAGTGCACGTCTGCTGAGAGAATAGACTCTGGAAAAATTGCACTTGGGTGATCTTCAAAATTTCAGTTTTCTGGTTTTATTTTGGTTAATTCAATCACAAAAGCTGTGTGTGATTTGATAGTAGGCTGTTCAGGGTCTAGGTTTTCTGTAGTTATTCACAACAACTGCATTTAAACTTCATGTAAATATTCTTAATATCATTCCATAATGTGTACTGGTTAAACATGCAAGGAATTAAAAAGACCCGGCTATTTAGAGAGCGTGTCTGATACTCTGAGGAAAACCTGCGGATTTTCAGTTTTACAGCAGGCTGACAAGCTAGAGAGCCTTTTCAGTCTTGTGAGTGAAGCCAATTTTGAAATACCTTCTCAAGAGTGCTGTAAAGAGGAATAGCTGTAATAGTGCAGCAGCTCCTGACACTGGTGTTTGTCCCAAAGATAATGAGACTGTGTTGGGAATCGAGGCAGGTCCCTTACGCTACAGCAGGCAGCTTTGTGTCGAGGCGTGCAGTTCAGGCAGGCTGGGGCCTTCAACCCTGCTGTGCTGTCATTTGGTGGCTGCAGCAGTTAGGGCATGAAATTCAGCAGTGACTTACGCACGTGACTGCGAAGAAGAAAGCCTTGATACAGCAGAGCAGAGCCGGTGCCGTGAGTCCGTCGTTTGGAATTACTGACAGGGGTAGCTGGAAGTTTTTGTTTTTTTTTTTTCCCCAATCTGACAGCAAAGACACGCAGCTGCTTAGCGGAAGGCCCGTTGCCTAAGCCCAGAAGAGAGGAGGTGGTAAGCCTGTTAACAGGGTCCGAAGCGAGAACAGCATAGCTCTTGGTGTTTCTGAGGATTTCTGTTCTACTGATCTCAGCTGATTTGTGGACAATAATCAAAACATAATTTTCTAATAAGTGCAACTTTATGCAATTAATATGATACAGCAGGACTGTATTCCCTGCTGGGGCCATATAAACATGCTGACCTGGTCCCTCACACCTGCTCTGTCCCTGGGCCTAAGTCGATAGCATTTTTTGGTTTTTGTTTATTAGTGTCACCATTTGTCTTGGTGTCTGTATTCTGATAATTAGCATTTCTTTGTAGCAATGCATAGTCCTAGGTTAGAGGAGGAAACTGATCTTAGGGGTTGGTAACCAGAGGTGATACCAATTTGGCGGTGTACGTGGAGGAAAAACCACACCAGGTCTCAATCTAGTTCATCATCGGTAGATGTCCACTGTCCGCAGAGAATTTTAGCTGGCATGCTTGGCCTTGTTTGTGAGGCTGGGCTGTTGGTGTGAAGCCATGAAGCTTGTCTCTTAATTAGTGTGTTCTCCGTACTGGAATTAAAGCAGCGGTGCTACTGCATTAGAGAAGGCTGGTGATTTGTAGGCATTTCAGGAAAGACAACAGCTAAATACAGGCTGTTCCCACTGCCAGAATTTCTCTGGCTCTGCAGCCAGCCCCCTGTATAGGAAGTGGGGCCTAAAGCATAAGTAAGTTCAGGTAAATCTGCAAATTCTGTGGTAACTCGTACTTGAAGGTGACTTTTAAGGATTTATTGGATTTACATATATGTACATCTTGTGTTGAGGAAGGCAAGCCAGTGGCTATGTATAGGTTTGGGCTTCTTTCTGTGAATACAGATCAAGAACTATTCAATATGCCTTCAAGCTGAGGCCAGAGGAGCTGGTACCTCTCTTCCTGGAAATTAAAACCATAGAAGTCCCATGCTTGCTCAGTAGTTCCATAGGTAATTGTCAATTCTTTTTCTCCTGCTGCCTGCAGGTAAAATTTAAACATGCTTAACCTAGTTGCTGTTGTTGCATTAGGTAGGACAGACATAAAAAAAAAAAGGCTGCCTGTCTTTGTTTTCATGCTGAGAATGAAAGATTTGGTGTGCAGCGTCCAGGGTCCGTGCTTCTCACTAGTCTGATGTTTCCATTGAAATCTAAAGTTAAAGACTCAACCAACCTCAGTGGCAGGAGAGATGGGATACTGATTTGAAAATTCCACTCAGTGCATCAGTGAGGGAGTATCTGTGTAGAAGACAGCTGGAGACACCCTTAGGAGAAGGGCAGTTTCTTTTGCAGGTCTTGCAGAGCTCGTTGTACAACCAAACTGGCTCAGGTTACCTGGGATGACCATTCGACTTTATTTGCAAGGGATGAAAATTGCCCTTAAGCACAGATTTCAATCCTGTGATGTTGTCTTAACTCTAAAAGTGCACGTGTTGAATTGTCCTGATGCTGTGTTCGCAGCGCTCGCGGTTGGCCCTCTGATCCTGAGCGTTTGACTTAAGATACTAATATTTTAAGACTTATTTTCAAGAAGAGGGTGTCTGAGAAGTTTTAAATACTTGTCAGTGGGAATAATTGACCGTGCTTTATGGAGTTGGCAGCTGCAGTTACAGCTTAAATCCAAGACGCTGCTTGCAGTATAAATAAACCTTTCCACTTTATTTTTAGATTGAGAGTGGTGCAGTTTTAATCAGCTTTTATGTGGTTTATGCTGTAGAACAAAATTTATGTTTGGTTACATTAGTGAATCTACGGTTTGAGTATGGAGTCCCTAACTAGTCTGCAGCTCAGGTAAGATACACA
This sequence comes from Baryphthengus martii, assembly GCA_013396935.1. Taxonomy (NCBI): domain Eukaryota; kingdom Metazoa; phylum Chordata; class Aves; order Coraciiformes; family Momotidae; genus Baryphthengus; species Baryphthengus martii. Next base: position 91,372 of record VWZK01006323.1, on the reverse strand, counting down.
AGCAAAAAACCAAAATGCTCATTCTCTATTATAAAGAGTATTTGCTTTCTCCTTCTAAATTTAGTAACTGGCTAAGCAGTGATTGGATAAGCGCTTATCTAAAATTAGGTGGTGACACAAAACCAACAGAAGCCCCAAAGTGGTTTTGTAGTTGGTGCTGTAGTAGGAATCACACTGCTGGAGATGAGATAGCGGCTGGCTCTGAAGTAACAGGTGTGTCATGGAGGTTGTGCAGAGCCAGGTCTGGTCGCCTTTCAAAGTGAGCGTCACTTGGAGCTGACTTGGTCTGCTGCTTGGCTGCACTGCCCCAGGTTTTCCCCCATCACTGACCCCGCAGTGCTTCCTCCGGCTGCCTTTGTCCCTCACTGGTCCTTTTCCCTGGGTCTGCTCTTGAATATGGAAGGTGATATTATTTTCTTCTTTTTTTAATTAGCATTTTCCATCACCGCAAAATGCTTCCTGAATAACTTTTTTAAGGGGAAGGAAGTCTAAAATAAATTCTATTTGAAGTGTCAGGGACATCTGCTGACCAGTAGACTTGGGCGTTGCAAGCTGATTAAGGGAGTTGATTGTAATGAGTTCAACAGCCGTCATCTCTGCCTGGGTTTGCAGCTACTCGGAGCTGACCAAAAGTACCCTGATTGATCCTGCTCTAATGTTTAATGGGCGTGGTTATTCTTTAAGGTCAGAACAAAAGCAGCTGCTTATACTCTTCACTGAACACACTGGGTTACTTGTCACAAAGGTGGGCTTCAGGGCAGGAACTGAACATGGAATTATTAAGAGACAGGAGAGGATTTAAAAACACTAGATGCAAGGGTTGAATGCCTGTAGGAGAGGAATGCTCGGGGTGTGCGAATGAAAAAGGCAGCATTAGTGTGATAGCAAAGCAAGGCAGGGAATGGAGTAGCTTTAACAGGCAGGGTCCTGCATTTCCCAAAGTAATGTTATTTTTGGTGTCACTGAAATGCCTGGAAAAGGGGCTTTGCCTTTCTTAGATGGATCTCTGGTACTGAAAACTGCCTCAATCTTTATTGCTCAGAAACATCTGGATTGTGCCTGAGCCTCTTGGGACATACAGTATGTTATTGAGTTAACCTGTGGAGAGGGGAAGAGGTGAGGCCTCACCTCTTGAGCTTCAGCTGTTGATTTTTGTTTGCTCTGAAGGGTACTCAGCATTTCATGCATCTCCACAAGTGCAAATTGCCATATTAACTCAGTTAATATGGCTTCTCAGTTAATATGGCTTCTCAGTTAATATGGCTTCTCAGTTAATATGGCTTCTCAGTTAATATGGCTTCTCAGTTAATATGGCTTCTCAGTTAATATGGCTTCTCAGTTTTGGTCGAGTGCTCGTGTCCTTTTAGTTGCTGTCTCTGTAACCAGTCTGACCATTTAAACAGTTGTGAACCACTTTGCTTTTCAGTCCTATTAGCAGATTCTTCCCAGGAGATGGCACTTCCAGTAGCACATCTTTTCCCTGGTGAATGAAGTCGACTGTGTGAGAGCCTTGTTTACTGACTCCATTCTTTAATTGCAGTCTAATTTTGAGGTCACTTGCAACATAATTCCACCGTTTTAGTGTCCAGTTGTACCTTAGGCAAAGTTGTACAGCAATGAAATGATGCTAAATCTTCCTGTTAGGCTTAGGCCGTGCTACATAACCCACCTGCCACACACACAGTACCATGCTCAGGTAGGACAGTGAGCTGGAAATCTCTGGAAGAAAGGGTTAATAGGAGGCTTTTCAACTCTGTTTTAAAATTGAGTCTAATAAAAGTATCTCTGCTTGGGTGGCTATGCTCTGAACTTGACCTAGCAAGCAGATTTTGATGTTTCCTGGCACAGGCTAATCTTCTGGGATTAGAATTTGAAAGTTGGGTAGCAAGGGTAACTTGATGAGAGCTACGTTTTCTTTACTTTTTTCTTTCCTTTTGATTCTCATTAATCCATTATCTTTTCTTTTTTTCTTTTCTTTCTTTTTTTGTTTGGTTGTTTTTTTTTTAAATTAGGCCCAAAGCTGTATACAGTGGTCTGGATGAAGCATTAATAATCCAGAGTATATGGGAAAGATTTACTTTATGATATGCCCCTGCATGATATTTGCCTTTTTTTCTAGTGATGACAGTGACTGCCGTTCTGTTCATCATTTCTCCATAACTCCATCCGTATTTCTTTCCTCGGCAGTAATATCCCCTCTGACTGTTTTCCCCGTCGCTATTTCACTTTACCAGGGAATGCTCTGTGGTGAGAGGGGAAGAGAAGCAGGCCTGATGGCAATCCTGGGCTGAAGTTCTTTGTAGCAGAACACTAAACACAAACTAAAAAGAAATATTAACCAGGCTGAGCAAATGTAGTGCCTGCAGTTTCTCAGCGCGCCGCTTGCTGAGGTGATACAGGGTGAGTGCTGTGAGTCAGCGAGTAACGCGCCAGGACAAGGGTGAGTTTCTGCTCTGCAGCAGGAGTGGCCTGGCTGCTGCTTGTCTGCTGGCACACACGGTGACCTTTGTCAGAGCTTTCGCTGCAGCCGTGGAAGTACGTTGCGTGCCAGATAGGGGGGATGTGACACCTTTCTGACCCTCACGAACCCACTGGATATAGTTGTCATCAAGCCAGCAGGAGCGTAAAGGCTGGTTGATGGCACACACAACTCTGTTCTTTGCTCCCACGAGACACTGGCTGTGTCAGCTGGACAGATGTAGCTGTTGCCAAACTTGACCTACAGAAGAGAGCTCTGGTAAAGCGCGTCACAAAGGCCATCAGGAGGGCTGTTCCTAGGAACCCTGCTCATGCTGCTGCTGCGTGTGCCTGTAGTCAATGGTCAATATTAAAACTTGTAGTAGAAATACCAGGAAGGAAAGTGGGGTTCTGTGTGTTAAGTCCATACATTCTGTAAGTCAGCAACTCCTTGTGGCAAGAAGCGGTAACTTGAATCAAATACAAAACCCCAGCAGGTAAGTGGGACCAGTGGTATGAACCAGGCTGGTATGGCAGTCTTTAGGTCTCACTGGGGTACACTGCCATCTCCTCTTGGAGATGTAGAGAAATCTGTTTATAAAGAAGAAACTTCCACTGTTGCTTTATGCTTGATTCCTTAATCACTGTTTTTGCTTCTGTTGGAGAATAAGATACTACTGATACCAGAGCTGGTGTACGAAGTACTTGGTGAATGTCGGGGGATTTCAGTACTTCTGGTATTAACAAAAGTATCTGAGTGATGTGACAGAGCCTTTGTCCTTTATAACACATGTTGACTGTACCAGAGTGCTGTGTATGGCAGCTCCATCCTGGAGAAAGGTGGTTTCATGAATTTGGGCAGTACCATGGATACTGCTGAAGTTTGGTTTTAGGCCACTGTTGATAGCTGGATTTGTGATTTTTATAGCAGAGGTACAGGAGTAAGAGCTAAAAGGTACTGGAGAGAGAGGTGAAACTTTCCTTGTTTGAGGAGGCTTTTCTGAAGTGCTTTGGAGCCATGGAAGAAAAACTGGTACCTACATCACTGAAACCGCATGACTGAAACTACCCCTGTAAAACATGTTCCAGCTCTGGGGAAAATGGTAGGGTGGGAAGTCCTGGAGAGTCTCTCGTAAAAGCAGAGCACTTGGGTGTTGAAGAGTAGTCTTACATTGTGGTGGCAAAATAAAGTGCTTGCACTGATAGATGGAGCTCTGGTAGTGCACGGGCCTGACTTAGAAGGAGCAGAGGGCTGATGTTACACTGTTTGTAGGAATAGCCACAGGGAGTAGCACAGGCTGCAAAAGCCTGAGCTTTAGGACACTTGTGTGCGGAGACTAGAATCCATATGGTGATTTGAGCATTAGTCTACAGCTTTTAACTTGTTGCCTTAAAGGGGTGTTATTTGAGGATATGAAATTACAAGGCTACTGCTGGGATCAGCTGCACCCTGACAATACCTTTATACCAAATATAAAGTTGACTTCTATCACCAGAACTCTGTAAACAGAAATAAAGTAAGCTCATCAGAAGGGAGTGATGTTGAAAGCTTGAGCTGAACATGAAGCTGTGTAAGCAGCAGAATTTAATGAACACAGAAAAACCTTTGGCTGCTTCTGCTGGGGAAGGGAAATGCTTTATCAAGTTGTAATGTTTTAGCCAGTTGCAGTAAGGAAATGGTCTCTGAGTCTGCATCTTCCTTCCTTCGCTCTGTTTACACGTACAATAGATTGTCTGTGGCTGCTCTGTAGGGAAACAACAGCTTGTTGGCTTTGGCACCTTGCTTGTAGCGTCTTTCAAGGTCACTTAGTTGTGGGATTCAGTTGACTTCCACTGTACCAGGGAATTTAGGAGGGCACTTGTTCATGTGTTTTGCTAAACTCCTACCTTTTGACTATTTGGTATAGCTGCTCAAATTTCTTAAGTCTGAAAACTCAGGCTCTACGGTTTGCCTTCATTTTGGGGGGATGTTTAGGTACAGTACTTCAGACAGAAGTCAGGGACTGAAATTTGGGTAAATTTCTGCTGTCGCAGAACTGTGCTGAACAGGATCTGTCAGGTGGTCATTCAGCTGGGACTCACCTGGAGCCAAATGACATCAATAGTAGGTTTTCCTGCAATTCTAAAGGGACATCAGTTTTTGGAAGTAGAAACCAGGAACACCCGTTGATGGTTATTTTAATAGTGATGTGTGTTTGGCCTTTGGACATTTCTAGCTACCAGAAATAAACTTGTAAAAGAGTTTATGACAGTAGTGCTGCACCTCTGAGCTGTTCTGAATGTGAGTAGTTAGCATAGTCCGCTACACATGGATTTAATTGGCACCTTCCACAATGAAGTGCTGACATTTGAAGTACTATTTCACTGTAAATCTGCAGTTAGAATTTTTTCAAGTCCTCCTTTATCCTGCTAAATTGGTCAGAGCCAATAATGCCCAGGGCACTTGGCCTTTTGCGTGTTGATTACATTGACCTGTGCTCTCTGCAGAAAGATGTCAAACCGTCTGACAGAATGTCCTGGCAATTGCGGGATCCAGACATCGCCAAGCTGTGTATTAATTTGAAGTAATAGACTGAAACAAACCTATTTGGGTCTGGGTGCCTGCAGTGGTTTTAACTTGTGAAATGAAAGCCTGAGCTGGGTGTTTCACCAGAAGCCCTTAACCGGTGTTACACAACTCTCTGCCCATTCAAACCTTCCTCGTAGGAAGAAACTGAGGAAAAAGTACCAAATCATGAGAGCAAAATGTTCAGAAAACAAGGATAATTTTTTTTCCTTTTCTGGAAGAGCTGTAGTGCACGTAGACTGTGGGAGACTTGTGGTTGAATGAACTGAGAGGGTTCACCCCAGGATAACTGTGGAAACTAGGTAGGCAAAGCATATGACACAAGTGTGACTGCTGCCTGTTGTAAGAGACCTAGAAAGCTGAGTAACAGAGTTGTTTGGTGTGCAATAACCCCTATAACAACAACACTGGTACAGTTAAATCCTGAGCACTGTATCATTCCAGAAGAGTCAGTACATTATTTTAAAAGCAGGCTTCTTTTCATTTTTATGAAAGCAAACTTGAGTGACACTAAGGTTTAGTTCTAGAAAACTCTATCCTCACCTATACAGAAAAACCTTACCCTGAGAAGGGTTGCCAGGGAATGAAGTTTGATGCTTGCTTAGTCTCTGTCCTGAACGTGTGATCTTTCTGTTCCTCTGTGGTTACTTGGCAAGGTTGCTTGAGCCTGGGCAGCAAGAATCCAGAAGAGCCTGTCCCCGTGGAGAGCAGGTGCTCCACCTGCGTGTCTTTTGTAGACTGGTGTTCACCAGTATTTGGAGCTGACACAAGTGCTCAGAGCTGTGGTGGGTGTGTTTGGTTCCAAGTATCAGCCCTGGATTGTAGCGATGGAGAACTGAGTGCTGTCTGGAACTAAACAGCTGGTTTGAATGAAGCCTTTTAGATTGCTTATCTACAGTCTGGTCACCTGCAAGTATCCTCTATTTCTTTAAGTGGTAGAGTTCAAAACCTTCTGTTGCAAGCTAGGAAAGTAAAAGCCTTTTAAGTGAGAAAAACAAACCAACCAAATCCTCATTGTATTTTATCTTGCTGTGTAAAATGGTGTGTTTTGTAGTGACTGCCGGATCACAAAGCGGTAAACTTGGGGCAAACTTGGTGGGTGTCCTTGACTAAGTCTGTTTTCCATTTTTGCAGGGTTGGCGTGTTGGAGGACACCTTCACCTGTCTTGGTGTTTTGTGTGCCATTGTATTCTTTCCAATTGGGATTCTCTTCTGTCTTGCACTGAGGCAGAGAAGATGCCCTAATTGTGGGGCAGCTTTTGGCTAAGGGGAGTGAACGTGGACGTGCTTACGGAAGCTACAACTGTTGGCATACTCTTTCTAATGTAAATGTCATGTACAATCATTTTATTTGCTTCAGACCTGTTTTGTAAAGTGTGAAGAAATTTAGTCTCTCGCATGTAATTTAAACTTAATCTTTTATGAGCATGTGCATTGCAAAACATGAAAACCAACTTGTTTTCCATGTTTAGGAGCACCTGTTGAAAACTAAATAAAACTGCTTTTCCTTTTGCAATCCTCAATTTGTGGCTGGATTATTAAGTACGTATAACTAACGTGTCTGGTAACATGTACTCTAAAAGTGAAGTTAGTAATCCTAGCTACAAAGAAGGATAAACGTTTGCCAGAATCCTTATGATAAAAGAAGACATGTTTTAGGGCTGTCCTTAAGGTTGCAGACGTTTTTGAGGAAAGCGTTGCAAGCTCTATAGTGCTACCACTGTGCAAATGGACCCCCTGTATCTTCTGAAGGCTGTAGTACCAACAAACAATATGAGCTCTGTTTTAATTAGCGAAGGTTTGGCTTTTAGGGACACACCTGACCTCCAGGGGCTGCAGGGCAGCGTCGTGTCTGCTGGAGCAGCAGCTTTGTAGCACTGGGCAAGTGGTGTCAGTTCAGACAGCAGTGACATCTGAGCGGGGCAGGCTGTGGCACTGGCACCTGTGCGCTGCCCGGAGTGAAGGTTTTTGCATTTCAGATTATTTAGTTCTGATACTGAATTACTGAAAGCTTATACAGTCTAGGCTTTAGAAAACAGGCTCAGGTGTGAGTTACACTGCTGAAAAGTTGGTGTTTCAAAATGGGATTATGGTGCTATTCCATAGGAAGTTCAGCCTTGAACTTGAAAGGCGGGGTGAGAGGAGGAGATGGAATGAGTGGACTCTACCTCTGCAGCCATCACATGCTCGTATACTATTTTTTGATATTAAGTAACTGAAAGGCATTTCACATGACTTGAATTCCCTGTTTAGAGTAGTAGAAGCAGGCACAACGAAATGAATATCCATGGGCTGCTGTAGGAAGCGTGTAAAGTGGAATGATCAAAGGTGCGGATTCATCAGCGGCAGGAGTCACAATACAGACTTCCTAGGGCAGGTGGGAAGTATCACCTGACCTGGATGGTGGTGGAGCAGCTGATGCTGATGCAGAGTGTAGAGTCAGCTTCTGCCATCCTAGGCTAGTTTTCGAGGGGATTATTCCTTCAGACAAGTTCGCTTCGTTGGATTTACAAAATAGGGGCCTGTGGTGGGATACAGGACACTGACAGTGCTGCTGCCACTGCCGGGCTCCTTAACCAAACATTATCAAACAACCTGGTTTTCCTCGGTGGAAGGCTGCAGTAATAGAGTAAATTCTAAAGGCACCTTTTTATATTAGAATTGAGGGGAAAAAAAAAAAAATCATGGCACTGTTTTATTACGACTTTTTGTAAGACTGAAGATTGACAATGTGTTTTAAAGAAAGTTATTGAAGAATGTGTTGACAGTACATTAGACTTAAAATAGGTTTATGTTAACACGTGAAAGTTTTTATCTGAACGTTAAGCAAAGCATTACAAATTGTCTATTCTTAAAGGATAAATATTTATTTATAACCTAGGGTGTCTTTCTTAAACAAAATAATGTATAATCACTTTATACAGGCAATTCTCTACTCTGGAATAAGGCAGTTACATTTTTTTTCTGCTTGGAAAAAAAAAAATCATTTCTTATTTAGGAAGTGGCATATGCAGGCTTACAGTCTAGAACTTACCATTGCAGATTGCAAATAATGAATGCCAAAGATTCAGATTTGTGAGCTGTTAGTTACACTGGTTTACTAGCGTCCAAACTATCTCCAGTATTTTCACAATTCCTACTACAAAAAAGGCATACTGTAAAATCAAGCCCAAAGTGCTCAAACATTAGCCCAAAGCAATTGCCTCATTAGAAAGTACAGGCTTAAAAAAAAAAAAATCAGAAAACCATTTCAGTATGATTCTATTGTACAGTAATTACATTTAAATAAATTTTCAGAACACTTTTAGATAGTAATTGTTGTTACTGAAAATGTTGTTTAGAAGGAGGAAGTACATGTGTGTGGACCGTATATTCATCGAATAATTGGTGCTGATCTGTCATTTGTTACTGTTGGTCTGAGTTTCACAGTTGCAAAAGGATTTTCTCCACTGAAAAGAAAGGCACAAAGTTACTGGAAGGCTTGCTGCAATACCAACCACATTGAAGCCGTGCAGTTTCTTCCTCCAAGTTGTTTGAAGACTAAGGTACGGGTTTAGCCTAAAGGATTCTGTGCAACAGTTAGTTTAACTTGAATTTTTAAAACAAGCCTACATGTGAAGACTCACTTTGCAGTGATGCAAAATTTGGGAAGTTAGAGACTTAAACAGCTCCCGCTCTTCAAAGATTTTTGTTTTTTAACACTCATAGACAGTTTAGCTCCTGCTCCCCGACAAACTCCTGGAGAAATACTTATTTTTCTGAGCAGGGCCTATGCGTTGTATTTTAGCAGATGCCACTCGAAGTGTGACTGATTTTAGCCATAATATTGTACCAATGCCTAGGAAAGGTCACAGAGTAGTTTGGGAACAACATTCTTATTTTTCCTCACAGTCTGGCTCATATATTACTGTAAAATCAACACAACTAAATTAGAGTAAAAGCTTTAAAAAACATACCTTAGAAAAGGTGGCTTTGTGATGCCATTCATAGTGGGTTTCTGTAAAAGAAAGAGATTCACATGTATTTACAAAAATATGCTGCAGATGATCTCTCAGTCCTGCTAAGGAGAAGAGACTCTTCTATTCAAGCAAGCTAGAACATGTAGATGTTTAGAGTAACTAGCGTGTAGTTCCGTTGAACGGTAGAGAGGTAGTTGTGGATCGCAGAATTATCCCAACATCAAAATTAGAAAGTTATAAAATGGTGTTAGCAGTGGTTGGTCTGTTGGCTTGGTTTTTTTTTTTGTGTAGTATCCCTCCCAGGGTCAAGATTGGTGATCACCTGATGTCTGGCTGGGCATTTTACACAACCCACTGCATTGAGCTGTTGTTGAGTTCCAAAGTGCAAGGTCAGGTATCTGCTGGGACTTGTGCGAGTCGTGATGGTAAGAGAGGAAGAAAACAGCTGCTGTGTACATGCCACTTCTATCAGTTGTATGGGAGTGGTACACAAGGAGGAATAGCTTTGTGTAGCTGTTGCTAATATTTCATTATACGGAAAATGTTGTGTTTAAGTGGACAAGCTGAAAAGACTTGTTTTTACAGTTACAGTTTGCGCTGGACTGCTCCGATGGAGCGTGCCTTGTCCCTGTGAAGCGAAGCTAACCCAAAAGGTGGCAGTGTCGCTCTGTCCCAGGGCTGCTATGGCCTGTGCTCTTGCAGGTGTGAGAAAATGGAAAGTGTTGCAAACTATTACCCTTCACAAGCCTGCTGTGCTACCTGGGAGATTTAGCAAACGGTTAATGTCTATTTTTCCCCCCCCCTCTTACTTCTAGTAATAATCATACTTAAAAGATGACATCTTTCAAACTGCAAACTAATTGCACTGCTTCTGGTAGGTGTCAGATAAAGGTCAAAGTGAAAGTTTGAATATACGTTCTTGCGCGTAGAAGCAAGAATTTGCAGTCTCCTTTCATGTAACAGCTTGACTTGTACTAATCGTCCAGCCTCTATGTCCATTTTGTTTTCTGTACTTAAAAGTGCCGCTGCCGAACGAAGGCCTGTAAGCCTTCCCTCTCCAGGTACACTAGCGATGGCACCAGGAGTTCCAAACTACCATAGTCACGATGCTGTGATGCAGGTGAAGAAATCTCTTTTTATTCAGGCCCTGGTTCAGCAGGGTTCTTAAGCATGTGCTTGACTTGTCATTTCAATGGAATTGCTCATGTACATCGGCCATAAATAGAATCACACCTTAGAACTAGGCGTGATTAGCCCTTAAAATTCATTAGAATCAACACATACCTGAATTACGTGCTACTTCTTATGAACACCAACCCTCAGCAAAGCTCTGTTTGCTCAATCGGTTTGAGTTGATATTGTTCTGCATGGTACTGTCCTACCATGTATTTTTCCACTGGTGAGAACCATTCCTCATCTTTCCTCCCTGAAATCCTAAGCTACTTTTTCTGTGTATTCTGAAACAAAACCGAGATGCCTCAACAAATCATTTCCTGCATCTGCACAAAGACTGTAAGCGTCCTGCTTTACATGGATGTAAATTCTGCACGAGAATACAAACCAGCCCGGTACAACGTTGAGCTTATTTCCGAAGCTTTATGGTGGTCTAGGGGTTGGTGACTTGCACGGAAGTGGGAAAGACGAGGAAGCTCTGCGACTTTCCAAAAGAATGAAAGTAAATAGTGACTTTGGAGCAAAACACTTGGGTGCAAGTGCAGCGACTCTCCTCTCCACCTCTCCTTACTTGGTACGGTAACAGGTAAGAAGAATCACGGGGGCACCGTAAAAAGGGAGGTGCTGTGAGTTACAGGGTACCTCAATAAGAGTAGTCATTATTTTCTACTCCAGAATTCCTGATTTATTTTTTTTTTATGTTGCTTTCCCTGTGGTACTGTAGAACCTCAAAAAAAAAGATGTATTTGATCTCTACTCCCAAGAGGCTGGAAGCCCGTTCTGGCCTCCTAGGAGAATATACTGTTGTAATCGGAATTCTGTCCTAGTCTGTCCACTAAATGATCTGACATTCCTCTTGGTTTTCCAGCTCAACTAGGATGTCAGTCCACAAGCCTTAAGTTTCCTCTCTAAACTCCTGAACTAACGCCACAGAACAAACAAAACAACCCTTAAGGTGACTACTCTTGAGAACTGAGACAGTTGGCCAGACTGAAGACAGCAGCACCGTACGGCGATGCTGAGACAATTTAATGGGTTCAGTCATTTTTAAGCTCTATATTAAGTCACCTTTTACTTGTCACAGGGCAAAGAATTCACTGTACTGCTTGCGTGGCAACTTCCACAGGCTGATACATCTTTTAACTCTTGTGGACATAATTACATTTGAAGGACATGCTGATCCCAACCAGAGAATAAGTGAACCGGTGTATAATCTGACATCACATAATTGTTACAGCTCTTTGCTGCTTTATCCAGGAATGAAAACCACAAATGTGTCAAATATATAGATGCTTGTCTTCAGAATCATTTTAGAAGCTCCTAGATACTTGATTTGGAAGTGACTGAACACTAAAACGTAGGTTTCGTTTCCTCATATTCATTTCATGGATTGGAAAAGCTTTACACCTTATAGAAAATTTTTGTCCTAGAAACATGACATCACTGCACAAATTGAGCCTTCCTATACAAGGCTCATTACTGGTAAATAAAACCACTTACTTGAATATGGATTCAAATATGCTACATTCAAATACATCTATGCTAATATTAAGACTGTTCTGATCAAAAAAACCATCTTACTTTTAATAGGAATTTTTAGATAAAAAAAAAATTCCCAAAACATCCCTAGTCTAGTCTAAATGGAGTGGGATCTGAGAGGAGTGATCACAAGTCCTGTCAAAAAACTTTCATCCTTTTAATGATAAAAGAATCTTAGCTCTGCTTCTAGTTCTTCATGCATTTTGAAGAGACTTTTCTGTCATGGGAAGTACTAGCCTCTTTTCCTCTCCTTGCCAGAGACAAGATACTTTTTTGTTTCAATTCCTGCATCTCCAAGAGCTATTTTGTCTGTAGTTAGCAGAAGTGTGTGTCTGTGCTGTATCTATAGCTGCTCTTCTGGAATAGCTGTAGAGTGGCTTTACAGAGCCAAGTGCAACTGGAGGGGACATTGCGGAAAAGGCCCACAGAGCTGAACCTCCAGCAATTTTTCCCATTATTAATTTTATGAGTGCCATTATAAATATTCTGTCATCCTTTGACCTTAACTGGACCCTTTCCCCATTAGTCAGAAGTGATGCAACAGATTTCCAGCTTCTCCTTAAGATTCACTAGTTAATTTTACTTCTATAAAGTAAAAATTTACAAAGGCAACTTCAAATTCTACTGTGTGATTCATCAGATTTCTGCTTTCTGTGTATCGTCTATCAGAGGGACAACCCAAAATGTGTTTAGATGTTATCTTGATATACAAAATATTTTAGACATACCAATAAATAATATGTTCGTTTTTATTTTAGCTACTGGCAGCTAACTACAGGATTCCTGGCTTCGGAGAAGTTTGCTGTGGTACCTACTAACGGAACTTTGCATCTTACTCTGGTACAGTCTCTCAGTTTTAGCAGTGACAGCCTTATTTTTATATCTATATAAAATCCCAGAAAGTTTTTGCTATCAAAATGTGATCTCTGCTTCAAGAGGTAAACATTTATCACCATTAGATACACATCAGCAAAATGTGTAATTGCTAATAACTGCTTCATTTGATGAGATCAGTCCCCATTTTGAAGTGGTTTGAGTGCTGACTTTATAGCAGAAATACTGGCTTTACACAGCATTATCTATTCATAAAAATGTATTTCCACTCAGCTGTGGTTTTGGGGAATACAGGCAAGTAGTTGGTACCCATATCCCTCAGCGACATCCACCTTGCACGGGGTTGTGTAAAGCACTCCTGAGTACAGAGTTTATGCTGCTTTAAATCCCCCGTAGTTCTAAAATCATGCCAGGTGCTGGATGGGTGCTACTTCTGTGAGGATTCCTTTTCACATTTGACAGATTCCACTCCTGAGAAGTTTGCTAGGCAGGGTAGGTCTCCTAGTACTCTTAGTTACATCCCTGAACAATTCTGCTCCTTTCTTACTAATCACTGCAGATGGATTGAAATGCCAAAGCCCCTGTGATACTCCTGAAGACGGAATCCTGCATTGAAGGCCCCTGAAGTCCCACACAAGTAGCTAAGGTAGAAGGTGCCAGGGCCTCACCTCAGAGCTCAGCTCAGTCGGACAAGAAGAGTAAGCAGGGCAGAACATTTCGATTCATGGTGTCGATTACTTACCGGGCCTGCATTTTCTGGTCTGTCAGTTGGTGTTTTGACAGTAGGACCTTTGGGAGACTCCATTCTTTTATCTGTTTGCAAAGAGCCCAGATAGTCCGGTGGTGGCAGAACAACTTCGCCTTTTTCCACAAGATTTACAGAACTAATACTTCGGATCGGTGCAGGGCTGCGAGACAGAACCCAACCAATAACATTGTCAGTTCCTATGCGACATCTCTCTCGCTTATCTTTAGCCTCGGGAAACCACAAAAGTACACAAGCTGGGAGTTAGTCAAGGTGTACAATCCACTGGGAGGCAGTGGGACACTGAGGGTGGGGTGAAGCTAGGTCTGGGGTCTCTGTGGAACCATTACAACGTGTTAATGTAGTCAAGGCATCATACTACACGCTGTCAGAAAGTATTTACTATATACATTACTGAATAACAAAGAACATGAGCAGAAAAAAAAGCCAAAATAACCACCTCATTTTTAATAAATGTTAGGGAAGATTTGGGCATTTCTACAAGTCCCACCCAAATGTTACCTTGGCACTGGGACAAATGCTTTTTCTTCTGCTGCTTCTTCTAGCGGTCTCGTATACGATGATGGAAACCATCCTTTTCTGTAATGTGAAAGTTTTTTAATTTCATATTATATAGAATTGGAAAGATCTTTCAAAGAACAACAGCAGACAAAACAGTAAACTCAAATTTTGTCAGTTCATTAACTTTTAAAGCCCTGATTTCTGATGATCCCGAATTAGTGTACGGAATCTCCCAAAAATAAATGCAGTGATTTACCTTACAGAAAGACTTCAAGCCCCTAGTCAACAGCAGCCAACAAAAGAGATGGAAAACCATTTCTTAATATCTGCTAACAAAATCTGATGAAACGCACTTTCCCTTCGTGTTCAAATTGGGCAATATATTGATTATCTTACACTTTAGTTGAGTCATGCTCCCCATAAAGCCAACCATCCTTTTCTTCAGCTACAAGAAGCGTGATGATATCCCCCTGTGCAAAGCTGAGCAACGTCTTGTTACTTCCAGCAGTATGTGGGAAGATTGTCTTTACTTTTTGCCTTTTCATTATATTTAGCCCCGTGGCAACAGAAGTTGAACGCGATAAACTGGCATCATCTGAATTCTCTGTCAAAAAAGGAAAACCAAACAAACAAAAGCAGAATTAGCCACACAAACAAAATCAAATTCAATTAGTAATCTGGCAGGCGGACAAAAAAAAAAAAGGTAGATAAAGGAATACTCAAGTGCAAATCAACTTTTGAGACTTTGTACTGCTTTGATTTCCACTGAGATACCTCTTCATTAGCTGCCAATGTTTCTTAACACCATGAAGTTTTTAATAGCACGTGCATTTATATACACACATCCCCCTGATCACAAAGAAGCTGAACCAACAGACATACAAAGTTACGCAAGTTTTAACTTGCTACTTCTCTTTTAGTAGGAAAAATGCCAAATGCTCACAGTTGTAAGAGACCTTTGCAAATTTTCCATTTCCAAAAAAATGTAACTGTAAATGAAGTCCAAGATTTCATTTTCAAATGTGCCCAGCACTCAGCTTGAGTGGAATTGATGAGAGTTGCAGATACTTGGCACTTTGCAGACACCAGATGTTTACCAGAAGACAACTTAAAGGAGGTCTCAAAATCGTATGTTAAAATTTGACCAGTACAATACATTGTAAACACATTTTTAAGAAAGAAATGCTGGAATTGCTATTATCACATGAAAGAGTTCTGCATTTCGTACGGTTGTGGTCTAGGCTTAGTTCTTTCCCTTCCTTCTCTATAGCACAGAAAGTAAAAAAAAAAAAAAAAAATATTAGAAACTTAGAAAACAAATCTTAACAGGATTTTACATTTCAGGAAAGAAATACAAAGCTGGGCTCATTTTGTCCCATGGGCACATTCTTCCCTAACTGCTACAGGCCCTTAAAGGAAACCAAAATGAGACTGTAATAGTGGTTTCTGTCTGTTTGAGTGCACTGAAATAACCACTCAGGTATTTCTTGTTCAAAATGATTGAACGTATTCTCCTGATAAGATTGGAAGTCCTAAGAGCGCTTAAGATGGGTTAATCAGGGACACACAGAAAGTGATTAAAACAGAATCTGCCTATCTTGACCTGTATTTTACTGCATAGAATTCTTTTAAACACACTTCTCTGGTTTGGTAACTTACAGAAGTGCTTTGTAAAGACCATTTTCTACTCCTCTATACATCCTGGAATTCATATCATCACAGTAGTCAAGAAGTCACAGCACTATCTCATTTACACTTACAGAGTTTTCAACAAAGTGACACTCACCTGCTGAATTATGTATTTTTTCAGAAGATGTCTTCGGAACCGTCGCAGGATTGTTAAACATATCAACGAGCGGGCTCGTGTACGCCCTGCCTGTAGGAGCAGGGGGCACCTTTGATGCATTTTCATGATGAGGATAAAAATCATTTCCAATCTAGAGTCACAAAAAGAACAGTGTCACGATACTGAGGAGACAGTGACAACTGACTCGCAGTGTTAAGTTCGAGAAAGCACCTCCTGCATGTTCCCAAATGATCAGTCAGAAAGGCCTCATGTTGCTACGACGCTGCTGATAGGATAGTTGGTAAGTGGCTTCTGTTGCTTGATAAACATTTAGTTAGAGGGAATGCTGTGGCAGCCTTTTTTCCCCATAAATACCACAGTTACAACTCGATAATCTCCGTATTATTTATTGTAATTCTTTTTAGAAGTTTACTCCTATCACTTAGGAATTCAACAACTACTCATGACACAACATATAAATAGGTTGGATTCGGAAGTTAGAATTCAGCCTAATAAGGATCATGGAAGGAAGAAGGAAAGAAAACAGAAAATAACATTTTAAGTTTATATTTAACTACTGAGTGTATAATTACTGATACTTACTGATAAGAACGTAGGAAATGGAATGGTCAGAACAAAAGTAGTGCTGAGGCTGGGCTCTGCAGGGAGTGTCCTGGGCACCCAACTGAAAACTGAACCTTGTTCGGGTGCGTGCCTCTGCCCGCTCTACTGGGTGTTTTTGCCGTAGCCTGATGCTTTGGCTTTCGTACCCAACCCCAGTGTATCCCAGCTGAGGTAGATCACAGGCTCCATCCCAAATGCTTAGGTACCAAAGCAGCTAGTGAAGCCACTCTGCTCCCAGTGGAGAGAGAGAACCTTTAACCGCCCGGGAACAACGTACCGTGGTGTTTCTCTCTATCATCGGCGAAGGCAGTGGAGTTCCCGATACTGGGGTGGAACCGGGTGTCCTTATTTCGTCTATCATCATTCTGACTTTTTCAGGCACTTTGGTGGCATCGCTACAGGTCTCCTGCCATCCAGGAAGCTTGGATTTTAGGAATTCCGCACACTGCACCCAAGTGTAAAAGGTACTTGTCAAAGACGGGCTTTTTCAGAAAATTGCACAGACTTACTCGTTAATTTTTATTGTACCAAAGTGATAGCCCCAGCAAAATGGAAGTATTTGCAAAGATTTTTCCAAGTAGTACTTCTTTGAAACAAACATGTTGTAGAAAGAGACTGTCCTTTTTCAGGGCCAGATACTGGAAATATCTGTCAGTCCATACACTTTTTTCTCAATATGTGATTTTTAATAAGTCACAGTAAACCCTTTATTGTAGCTACAACACATTTAAGAGTATTGCACGGTAAACATTTTCTCTGAACTGATCCCAGCCCTTGCCTGGCACTCCAGTGTTCCCAAGTGCTATCTTAGCTACTTCTGGCAGCCTGATCTCCCACAACTGGATTTCAGGAGCCTCCCCCTTCTGTTGACACTCATGCCACTGACCTGAATGTGATAGAAGTGCATGTGCTGGGTAAAGCTGCAGTGCTTGTCAACCAGAAAACAGAACCTTCTCTTTTCTTCGAGGAGAGCCTCTCTGCAGCCTTCTGCAATAAATCTCTGAATATCGTTCTGTCGAGAGCTCACGGTTTCCAAATACTGAGGGGGCAGAAAAAAAAAATGTAGTCTCTGAGTTTCATTTGCTACTACATCCAATTACTGAAGCAAACTCCAAAAGCCTTAGAAAATGTTTTCGGAAGGGCAGGATGAGGTGGGGCGGCTCTGCTTCCGAGTCTCTCTCTTTCCATGTGCACCCACCTTCCCTTATCTCCCCAGGTAAATCAAAGTATTCTCAGTACAGGCAATCAATGGTCTGATCAGGGGGAGAGGGAGAGGGGAAGCACAGAAAAATAAGAAAGAGTCTTCAGCCTTTAAATAAAATGCTGCAGTTAAATAAGACTATGACATCACAACAGCAACTGTGCGGAGCAATTTTAAGGCCGCAGGGGTTCTAATTAGACTAATTACCTTCATCTCATCTGCTCCACAGCAGTTACCTTTACTCTCACAAAGTGAAAAAAAATCTCTACTTCCTTTTAGAAAGGGGGAAATGAGTTATTGAAAAGACTAAACTCCAGTTGTCTGAGGTTCTGAGGATTCATGGCTAAACTGTGATTAAATGCTAATCCTTGTATTCTCAATCCACTACCTTAAATAGTACTAGCTCCTGTTTCTTACTACCTATCCATTAATCTGCATTCACAACAGTGCTTTCTGTGTTGGGTTTTTCTAATGTTTACTCTACCATGTTATGAACAAAGCTGAAAAGAAAAATAGAAGAATACGGAGGAAAAAATGATATAAGCTAGCACAACAGCATTGTGCAAATAAAAATAAAAATAACAATGGCAAGTATTTTCTGAGATACATGGCAATCAGAATATGACTTAGTATTTAAAATGAAGTTTCTCTTCATTGCCTTGCCATTTCTTCTTTCACCTCAAGATGGCAATGCTGCTTTAAGATCAGCAGGAAAGGTACTAAGTGGTAACAGAAGTTGGCATTTCCCTACTTTGGGAAATTAACTTACAGCAAATTACTACTGGATTTGCATAGCATAGCTGCTGACTCCTTGTGTGAACTACTGCATAACAGTGTACTTACTTTTTTAAATAAATAAAAGAAATCAAGTAGTAGTCAAGGGATGAAACCTAGAAACTGAAGCAGAAGTCTCTGAATATGTACAGCAGAGCAGCCCAGACCTTAACCTGAACTGAACAGAGGCTGTAGGAGTGCCTGTCAGAGAAACCAGCTTTAAGGAACCAAAAACGCCTGTTCTTTTGTAGAGTTTAACTGTTGCCAAACAACTGACAGAGGAGTTACGTGTATTAACTAATAACATTGCATAATGTCATTAGTTAATATTAATTGCAAAATTGTGGTAGCTTTCAGAAGGCGAGTTTTACAACAGACTCGGATGTGACCTGCGACAGGTTAACCTTTTCTGTTGAGCGGTTCCCACACAAAGAAAGAAACAAATGAGAGATGAGGGACTGACCTCCATTTCTTTATGCTCGTATTTCATTACATTTCGTGCTCCTTGGCTTTTCCTTCTGATTTTTTTCAGCTCAGCCTGAGACTTCTCTAAGGAATCTAATTTGCTTCTGTGTTCAGTTTGGTACCTCTTCAAAGTTGCCTGCAAGCAAAACATTTAAAACACCTCCTAATGCACGTGGCCAGGTTAGCGACTAAGCGGCACCACCGTCATCGATGAGATCGCGCCAACGCACGGCAAATGAGTTTGGCGATTGCCTTTCTCAACTTTAGTTTAAAAATACCATGAAGTCTTGCACCTGTTCCCTTTTTAACTCAAAATAAGCATGACAATTTTTGCCGTGTTTATGTATCTAAAGCTTAATTCTACCATATACATTAACTGTTAGGAAACAATTTCTAGTCAAATAGTTTTTCAGCAACAGATAAATAAAATACGACTTTCATCATTTAATGTACTTACATTCATATATTTTACATCCAGGTCTGTTTTCTTCTCCAGTTCAGATATAATTTCTTTATGAAATTTTTTGAACTTTAAAAACAAATGAAGAGTTATTAAAAAAAAAAAAATCGGCAGAGGAAATTTATAATTTCAAAAGGAAAATAAATTTAAACCAAAAAGAAATTGTTTAACTTACACTCTCCTCTAGACTGTCATTAAGTTTCTTGTGTGTTCTTGAAATTTCTACAAGAACTTGGCCTGTTGATAAACATACAAAGATACTTGTTTCTTTCACAGCGTTCTAAAGTTAGTTAACAAAGAGCAGTAATAAAATATAGTTAACTAATATATTTATTAACTAGAATATATTTAAGAGAGATAGAAAATTTCTTGCTGTTGTTCATCACAGCAGTTTAAATAACTAACTAGATGCGGCCACAGACAAACCAAGAAGCTCTAAAGTGGCAGAAGAGTAATTAATCATACGTTATTATGCAAGAGGGACATGAAGTGCCAGACAAAATAAATATTTTTTTCTCTCCAGAATAGCTCGTATTGATTTAGTACCAGCTGCTTTTCTTGCCAAGTCAGAGAACAGCACACAAGGACTAGCAATTGTTGTTACTATCCAAATAGCTGCTATCCATTTGATTAGTCTAAAAATTCATTAAACTAAAAAATAAATTGAACTTTCACATTTATTAACTAACTGCACTTTCCTCATTCATTCAGGGCACACCTGCTAAACCAGATCTGATACGTATGCTGATTCATTTCCAGGCTATTTTATCAGCAACTACAGCCCAACTGTCCAGCATTAACTAACAGCCAAGAAGCAGCAGATTTCTCAGCATCTCTTAGCAGACCCTAAATACGCCTGTTACGCTCTGCTGTCTTCCAGCACCGAGTTACACAGCTTGCTCTCAACTGCCAGCAGTTAAAAGCTGGACTGTTTTATTTTGCATTAGGAGGGTAGAGAGGAAAAACACCTCAGTCCTTTGGGTGTGGTTCTATGTGCAAAGCAATGTAAGCTGTGCCCGCTGCGGTCCTGCCCTGCACGCAGCAGCCACATCATCCTGCTCTGGATACAGATGGGCCACATCATCCCCGCTCCCTTCCCTGCGCTGGCGCTGACGCGCTCGGCCTGTGCCAGTTCTGTCTGGGCGATTGCAACACACTGCTGGCAAGTGCCTTGGAGTGCCCAGCTTGACTTCCCCCAGATCAGACCTGCTGGCACTTACCAGCTCTCAACCAGGACCACTATGAAATAAACGGAAGTGCCAGGGCCACCGTTAGATTCCCCAACTGTCACATCTGCAATTCTCGACTAGAGACTGTCCAAAGCAGGAACGGCAGGTTCCATTCCACTGCTGGTTCCTGGGCATGCCTCCTCCAGGAATCCATCTAGACCCCAGCGGACCTGGCAGTTTCCCCACCCTGAGCTGTTTGCCACGCAGGTGCCTGCAGCACTGCAGCAGAGCTGCCCTAAGGTACCGGCAGGCCTCGCAGAGCTACACACAATCCTCTCTTTCTGATGACATATCGCTGGCAGAGTCACTGCGTGGCACAGCTCTGTGTGTCCCCTCCTCTTTGTCATCTCACACAATTCTCACAGAATTCTCAGTTTCAAAGGAAAAAAAAAAAAAAGAATGCATTAACGGTTCAACTGCTTTACAAATCTTGGTTTCTACCATCCATACTCTTTGAGATACTCCTCTGAGTTAGGCAGCAAAGACTTAGTATCTTATAATGCTCCAGATCCTTCAGGTGCACGCACAAAGGCTCCCGAAAGGTGCAGAGAATTAAAAAACTTGGCTAACTAGAATGAATGACAGAACTTTTCATGTTAGTATTTAGAGTTGCTGGTGACCACAGAAATAGAAATAGTATGAGAAGTGACGGTGCTATAGTGATTAGTTGCTCATATGCAAGAGAAAAGTAAATACAATGTAGTTACGTAAACACTTGAAGTAAGGGACATGAGTAAGCCACCTTGTTATTTTAAGGCTGTAGAAGCCAACGCACTTTAGTCCACAGTGTTTCTATTTCACTAAACTTAACTGAAAAGATACATTTTAGACTCTAACGGGCTTTTAAAATTAGAAGAGCTTTGTAAACACTTCACCGTCAAATTAAAACGGAAAACAGTGTTAGAAGAAATCAGGAAAAAAAAAAAATCAAGAAATAGAAATAAAATGACAAAGTTTGTTTGGTTTTAAATACACAGACTAGGAAGCTACTTGGGAAGATAGAGAAATCCAGGGTGAGTGCTAAAATAGCCCTCCAAATAATTGCCCTTATAGATTTTTGTCCTTTTAAAAATGAACTTATTCTCTCTCTTTGTCAAAAGTACATTCTGAGGCTCTGCTGCCAAAGCAGCACACTTAGCTAATACTTGGCAACGCTACGGCAGCCAAGCCAGCGTTCCAAGTACCGACAGACATCCAACAACGTCGGGTATTGACTCAGCTCTCGCACGGCTCTTCCACACTCCCTTCCTCTGGCCTGCCCTCCCACCACAGGGTAAACGCTCAATCAAACAGCCCATTCACCTGGTGCGTCAAGAATGGAAAACCTGACGCTCAGAGGGTGTTATTTTTGTCTCACGCAGCACTTGAACTGACTGCAGCCTTCAAGTCTTTTGGCCTTCAATGCTTGGTTAGAAACAGGGTTTTTTTTCATCTGTATTACAAAGAATACTGCCAAAACATGTCCTGAAATGAAGAGAACTTTAAAAACTACACTTCCTTCTAAATGTTTTGTGCTGGATTATTTTCTGAGTTTATTTTAGAGTGTGCTAGAACACTTTAAAAATAGCATTTTTAGATATCGGTGGCTATCTCCAATTGCATTTTCTTTTTCTCTCCGCCGCAGACTCCTTGTACGCCGTGCAGCAGGCAAAAGCCATTGACGCTGGAATCTCCTCACTGCCACCAGTAATCCACGGGCATTGTATGTACTGGCTCACCCATTTAATTTCCTCTTTCATGTTTTGAATCAGCAGCTTGAAAAGAACCCATAGCAAGCACACTCTGACCTATTAAGATTTAAATTACAGTTTAAATTATAGGTCAGATTCTGCACTTCTGAATACAGAGAGAATATTTTTACAGTGAACATACACCACTTTTTTTTTATTGCCAGTTTAAGATAATGGGTTAGCCCCACTTTGATGGCCGTCCCAAGTAAGATCTATACAAGGAGACGAGTTTTTGTAGAAGACTAATTGAGGAAAGGTAAAACAACCCCTAGTTTATAGGTAACAGTGTCCAAGTGGAATGGAAGTTGAAAAACTTTGATATAATATTTTGATTTTAATTAAAATGGTGAATCATAGAATAGCTCTAACAAAGACAGTGGGTTACTTGATGAATAACAGCATAACCAAGGGCCAGGCTCTAATGTTCAGTAATTACTCATCTCATAGAAAGGTATAGAAAACTACTTAAGGTGTGAGAAATACGTTTGTCGTCATCAACTAAAAAGATTTTGCTATATGTTAAAGCTTCTCATGATCAGGTTTTATACATGAGAGCTCATAATATACAATAACCAAATATTAACCTTGTCGTCATTTATTGGCAAACCCCAAACCTGTAACGCGACCGGAGCGCGTGATTACAGACCACGGAAGTCCAGTCCGTGGCAGACATATTGTAAACCTGGACCAGTTTTAGGCAGTGTATTATGCAATGAATTAATAAACCAAAACCACTGCTCTTGATGATAAACATAACTATTAAAAATCCTTGCCTTTCAAAGATACTTTTTTACTGCTTTCCATCCCCCCACACCCTGAATGTGAAATCTTTTTGACTAAGGAAGCAGAAGTACATTAAATGTTCCCACATTTGTTTTAGAAAACAAAAATGTGGTTCTAAATGTTTACAGATCCTTGCTCTGTTATTTTGCTATTTCCTTGTAAGTGCACTACAAGGAAAATAAGAAACAATCTCTTTCAGATAGGGATTTTGGGGAAACATCTCAAATACCTTAAATAACTTAAAAATAAAACATTTCTCGTGCATGGTGCCTGAAACCATGCTGCGTAATACAGCTGTAATCTGAAATATGACCAGGAACAGTCATGCCAAATTCCATGGTAAATTTAATTTAGTTTCAAATAAAGGTACAGGTAGGATGAGCTTTTAAGCTGAAACTTCAGGAATTTGTGGAATATTTTTAGGCTTAACCAAAGCTGTTGGTTATGTCTATATTTTCTATTGAGAAAATAAGACATTACAGAATTCCATTAATGCTGTTGGGTTTATTACCAGGAAAAAAAAAATAAATTAAAAAAATCACTAACCCAAAATGTGTAACAGTTATTTCTCCATACACAGCATCCCATGAGCAAGAAGACATCCTTAAAACACTGTCTTCACAGTAGATGAAAAACAATGAAAGAAATTTCTAACAGAAATACTCATTGTCAGAGCAGAATACAGAACTTCTGCAGCAGTTACATTTCAACCTCACTGTTTGCACAGGGTGGTTGTCCTGGTTCTTCATCTTTTTAGCCTATGTTGACTGTCCTTACGAATAGAAGACTAGAAGAATTAGCTCAAGTCAGAAACAAAAAATGGAACTCAATCAATAGAGTTCTATCACAAAAACAAATATTAACAGCTACCATCAAAATCACATAAACTTTTAAAATACTAAATAGCTCTCTTAGAATCAATAGAAGCATTAACTGCATCATCTTACTTGAAATATCCTTCAACTTCGTTTTATTTAGAGGAGGTCGCTCTTGAAAAATTTCAGGTCTCTTAATAGAGAGACTTCCTAAGATGTCTGGGAACAGACAAAGTGCTTAATTATATCACTCATTTGTCTCCTGTTGTCCTATTTTGCATTCAGGGCAGGTCTAGTAACTTCATGTCTTGGAGATGAAACCACATAATTATTTACATTAAACAAGAGAACGAAAGGCTGAGTCAAAGCTACACAGGGAGACACTACAGCTCAAGTGTATTACTAGATGCCAGTCCTGGCAAGATGCTCTTTCTTCCTAGTTACCCTTTGCCCAGGAGAAAGGTGTTTTTATGACAAGGGCAAGTTAGAAACAAAGTCCTTTGAAGCCAGTAGCCCTGAAAGGTAGTAAAATGGAAAGTGTCAAAGGAATAGAGTTTAGCAAACAAGTGAACAAAACATCTGTTAAGCCTCAAATGCGTTACATTTGCCATTCTCTCACAGGAAGGATTTATTGCAGGATTTAATTGTGCCACAGATGCTTTAAAGGCAGCAAAAAGCCTTAAATGGAATTTAATGTGAAAGAATAAAATCATAAGGCACAAAGTAATGTAAAACTTATCAAGCCCTTAACTGTACTTTGCTTCTAACAGTTTGTCCAGAATGCTTAAAAAAACCCCACGATCTGTAAAATTAGTACTAATATGCACATAAATCAGTAGGACTAGGTCAAGTCTGCCTTTCCTTCCTGCATGACCGAACGTGAAATAGGAAGCAAGGAGTAAATCTCTCTGTAGTTCACCTTCTAAAATGGCAGTGACACAGGATCAGTCAAGGCCATTTTATGAAGGTGACTGCAGAAGGTGAAGGGGAAGAATAAATGAAAGATTAAAACCTACAGTAGAGAAAAGGGGAAGAAATTCCAGCATATAATGAAGTATTTTAAGTCCACCATACATGCTAGATGTAGTGCCTGGAAGCAGCACCTCCGAATAGATAATGTTTTGCTAGAACAGCAAATAAATAAAATCTGTAAATAAACCAAAAATAGAAACCTAGAGAGCTTCACGTTCTAAATGGCATTTCCAGATCAATTTTTGTTTTCAAAGATGCAGAGTTCTCACTAAAGCTGTGAACAACAGGTATGTTTCTGCAATATAACAGGCAAATAAATTAATTTAAACCAGATTAAATACAGGTTAAAGGAAATGAAGAAAACCCCCCCACAGCACAATGGCTGAAATCTGTGTATTCCTGCACTAGTCTGGTAAAATAAAATCCAAAAGTGATCGTGATTATGAACCGTGAGGAGTGAAACTGAACATTATCTTACTGGACATGTAAAAAGTAAATTTAAAGTCCTACATAGTTAAAGAGATAACAGTGTAATCCTGTTAACAGCGTGTGTTTCAGAGAGGTTTCCATTGGGCTCCCACACAAACCAGACTGCAGCACTTACTCATTTCACGTACAAATAGTCTCCTGCTTTCAGCTTCCCTTGAACTACATAAGCCTTTTATATGAAGTTGCTTTCAAAGCATCATTTCTCACCTGAAGTTAGCTCACAGTATTTCAAGTAATGATCTGAAACCTATTTAATGCTCTGAGTTAAGAAGTTGCGGTTTCCTCATAACTCAGTTCTATCGCCATTTTTTCCACAAGTTCCATTACTTCTAAATATTTCAGATCTTTGAAGATACTTTACAGATCTCAGAGGAGAGATGAACAGTCTTCCAGAGTCCACTGGAAGATGCCTAAATGTCCTGCTGCCATGTCCAGACAAACCCAGTAAGCAATAAACAGGACTGTAGAAGACACTTGCTAATCTAGTTAGTGTTTGCTGTTTGGTGATGAATCTAGTTTGGCGTTTGCTGGTGATGAAGTCATAGTGCTCGAAGCCCACACACAGAATTTTTATGCATGTTTGACCACTGTCAAAACTTCATCTGCTTGAAGTTAAAAATCAATGAGGGGAGGATGGAAGGAGGGAGAAGTGTAATTAAAAAAAACCCAGAAAGCCTCTGTTTTTACCAGTCAAATAATTTCTTTCCAGCCACATCAGAGCCCATGTACTTTAACAGGAGTCCACCACTGTTTTAATCAGCAGAGATTACTTTCTAGGTACAACATACTTTCTTCTTTTGGAAGAAAAAGATCTTTCCCCATTTTACTTTTACAGCAGATGATAAATTCTATGCTTCCCAAACTATTTGCTTTATTTTGGTATGTACCTCTTTGTATGTACATCTCCAGCATATACATACAAACAGCCATCTATAGCTCACTGACAGCCTGCTCCCTTGCACGAGGGACAAGTAGCATGAGGGGACAAACCAGACCATAAAGGGTGGGTAGCAGCAGGCTGCCACTGCTGTTCTCTCTTGGTCGTCCTCTCTCACTTCTTGGACCCAGCCAGGATGATCCAGCCAGCTGGATAAATTGCACTGGTGGTGGCAGCTCAAGCGTGGCCACCATCGTCTCAGGGACTTCTGTCTTCCAGTCACAGGCTTATTATGTTATGGAACTGGATGGAAAAAATGCAGTCGGGACCAGTTATAAGATGATGGCTGGGATTTTTCCCAAAATTAATTTATACCTCCAAAGGGAAAAATAAAGAGCCTACCCATCAATTCTCAGCAGGTTAGCTGGATATTACTTGGAATAGAATTTGCTAGGCCACATACTTGGCAATACTCTTTTTCACACTTCCCCTATCATTAGATTACACATGGCTTTCAGCATGAGGAATATAATGAAAGAACCTTGCTATTCAAAAATCCTTTTCCCATTTTATAATTAGACAAACAGTGAAAGGATAGAGTTTTGGGGGTTTTTTTTATTACTCAAAGACATAAACCTACGATATATGAAGGTATATATGTCAGAGACTGTCTTTCATAGGGCCTTGAAAGCCTTATATACAAGTTTTTTGTACTTGAGCTGTGATGGTGTTACTAAGTCACTTGTAATCCTTACACAAGTCAGGTGCAAAGAAAATAAATTGCAATGCAACCACAAGTCTGGACTTGCCTGTAGGAAGCCCTGCTGGTTTGGGGCAGATTAGCTGGGGAAGATCATACAGTAGTGCTAATCTCTGGTTTTCAGCAGGACTGGAACAAGCAAATCATGCTAAGCAGCAAAACCTGAAATTCTTTATGGGTTTCCAGTACTAAAGAGGATAAATATTTAAGTGAGCATTATAAATGTTATGTGACATTGGATAAAATGTAAGGAATCACTGCAATTTTCCTTACAGCAGTTTGGAACTGCCACAGAGTTTCAGAGTCTCAATAGTGTTCAAAAAAATAAATAAATATCCAAATTGAGCCAAAACTTTTATCAAAAGCTTTTTTTCTCAGAAGTCCAAGAGAAGTGGTTTTGGTTCCCCCCCTGCTGCTTTAGGAACATTAATGATATACTGACTTTTTGTTTAGAAATAATTCATCCTGAAGAGCTGACCCTACATATAAAACATAGTCAGACCTTTGGTTATAAGTTATACAGCTAGTTACACATATGATGTCATTTTCTTCACAATGTTAGAATCATAGAATCATTAAGGTTGGAAATGACCTTCAAGATCATCAATTCCAGCCGTCTACCAAACATTACCATGACCCCTAAACCATGTCCTGAAGCGCCACATCCACCCGTTTTCTGAACCCCTCCAGGGCTGGTGATGCCACCACCTCCCTGGGCAGCCTGTTCCGATGCCTAACCACTCTCTCACTAAAAAATTTTTTCCTGATATCCAACCTAAACTTCCGCTGGTGCAACTTAAGCCCACTTCCTCTTGTCCCAATGTCATCAGCTCCTTTCCATTTGCCATCTGTTTCTCTGACAGGAGACAACTAAGCATGTTTTCTCTACAGAGGCTCTCAGCTTTATTACTTTATCAACAGGCATACCTGGGGGTGCTGCTGAAGAAAAACTATGACTGCCAAGCACCAGCTGAGTGAGAACAGCCTCCTGCACGAGCCCCAGCACCTTATGATGGCACCACAACTGGGTGAGTTGCAAGACCTGCTGGGGAATGCACGCACTGTGTACACAGAACACCGGTTCTCATGCTTCAGATCGCTCCTTTCTGGACAGACATTACCTACGATCTAGAAAACGGGGCAGGTACACAGGTGGAGTTCAGGGCATCCCTCCCAGGGTTTCCATTGCAAGATGAAAGATGTCTTCGCTATGCATGAGACTCGTGAAATTTAGCTGTTTCAGTATACTCAGAAAATCTTTAAAGATGCCCTTTGTGGTACTTTCGCTATTTTCTAAGGCTTCCGAGGCACGGCAGGAAGCTTATCAAGTAAGACCGTACTCACTGTAGGTGTTTTGAATATCTAATTTTTTCCCTCGAGGGTGTGTGGTCACACGTGTCATTGGGGATGGTCTGTGCTCAGCTCCAGAGTCATGGAACACTGGTAGGTGTGCTGACAGCCCCAAGGACACACACGCTGGTGTCACCGCTGCAGGGCAGTACCTGTGACACTGTGAGGATGCCTCCCGAGGAACAGTACTGCCAGAGCTACCTACGGGCTGCTGAGATGACCACCCTCGGATACTGTAACATGTCTTATCACGGACTAAAATCCAAGAATCAGCTTTAGTTTATAGGTCACTGAAAGGGAAGAGGAGAAGGAATAAAACACTGAAATTGCCTGAGAAATATGGACAATTATCTAGAATTTAATATGGAAAACTAATTGGAAAAGTATCACTAAAGTCCTATGAGTATCTGTCTTCTTTTCTTCCCCTGGTACTACTGCAGTTGTTCCCAAAGTGCCTTTTGTATTTTTATATTTTGGTCCTCCCTTCAGCCATTTCTAGAGCCAGGAAATTTGCACCTTATCTGGAAGCCTTCATAATAGGAAGTTTTGACAACATGTTTGTATACAGAACAAACTTTTTTCCAGGTAATTCTGTAAGAACAAGCTGCAGGATCCATTTTTAAGCATTTACTTTATGTTTAATAACAAACCCACCTCTCATCCACTCCTTTTCTTGGTAGGATCATTTCTGGTTTATATTGTATCAGGGAAGGATTATAGAATTTAAAACAACCAAAAAATCTTAAGCTAATGACTGTTCAGCTTCATTGTACGATGCCACCTGCTCACTCACCATCCAGGACGTTTTGTGGCAACCTCCTTCACTGACTGATTGTTTATTGCTTTGTGATTTTTGTTCATTTGTTAAATATGGTGCTGGATATTAACGTGGTCACAGGTTTCTCTTGCCTTTCTTTCTGGTTCATTAATAGCGCAGTGCCAAGTATCCTCCACTATTCAGGAGCATTGGCTTGCAGGGGCTTTTGCCAGCACAGGGCACATGCTTATGAATTTCTGAACAGTTAAATCGATTTTTAAATCAGCAAATCTGTACAGCTCCCAATAGCTCTGCCATAGGTGGTCAGGCAAATTAATAGAGTCTGAAATATGAACAGTTTAACCCCACATCTACGACTGAAGCTTTTCTTTCTCCCAGCAGAGTTTTATCAGAAGTTTACATGCAGAATACTGAACATCATAAGCTACAGTACTGATTGCAGTGAAAAAAAAAAATTGTCAATATGATTGTTTGGCCCACTTTAACCTTATAAATGAGCTTGAAAGGTAGAATTATAAATCACAGGAAGTTTCTACTAATCCAGTTACTGTTTTCATCAGTAGAAATCTGTCTAGAAAGGCTGGCTCATCTCTTCCATCTTACAGCAGGTTGGAGGTCTATATAGCACAAGCTCAGAATGGTGGTGTAAAATTAGAGGGTATAAAGCCTCACTCCTGAAAAAAACCAACACACAATGACTTTGTATTTCCTTTTCAAAAAGCTTTCTGTGTACTTCCCTTTTATAAGAAAATAATGGAGCCGCTTCTTCCAATGCGATTTTATGATAAATGTAGAAGAGTGTTTTATTAATGCTCCACAGGAAAAGCTGGCCTGACATACCAGCTACTTCAACTGCAGCCTCTAAGCCAGTTTCCCAGAAGTTTCCACCAGATGAGGTGCTAAAGGGGTTCTGCAGTGGCTGGCACACTTCACTTACTTTTCTCTCCAGCTCCATCTATTCCAAAAGCAGAACATTTATAGAAGAGACAACACTGATGCAGTGAGTAAGATGGGACAAGGTGACAGATCTCTTCTCTTTCGTTTAAATGAGCTGGTGAAGGGAAGGGTTCCAGGTGTCACCTTTCTAAGACAAGTGAAATAGAATTCCAGCTGAAAGGGCCAATTTAAATGCTAAAGTAAGCCAACAACTCTAGGTGTGCCCCAGCCCCCTCCTTGTTTTTTTTAAATTGAAATGCAACTAGCTCCATTCATCCTAAACAATGGAATTTTCTCTTTTTCTCCTTGGCACTTAAGTGCTGTATCACAGAAATAGCTGTAGCTTTGAAAAGTACCGGCTCAAGTGGCAATTTTGCTTCTGAATCAGAAAGGAAATAGACAGTTTTAAATAACAAATACTTGCAAGATAGCGCCTTTAAAAGGTGGCGCTGCCTTTCATTACAGTGATTAGATTTTTTTCAGCAAGGAGCTATGTTCTTTTTAGCAAAACAAGAGTTTTCAAATTCTGTTCCAAAACTTTTTCTATGCAAGCTGGCCACAAAGCTCACAGTTTCTAAAATAGAAAATCTCTCATTTCTGCAACCAGAAACGAAGAGAGAAAAGTCCACAGCGTTTCCCTTAGTTGCAAACGTAAAACGGTTATCACTAAAAAAAAATAAAAATAATCAGATACAAACTCTCTATAAATTGAACTTCACACTACTAGTTAGTATTAAAATGACATTGTTTTCGAATTGTTGTTAGTTTGCTTTACAAAAGCTAGAAGGGAATTACCAGAAGATCTCTGTGTCCCTGACAGATGTCAGTCAAGAGCTCTAACTTACTAGCTTACTCCTACAGATTTGTAAGAAATGCCAACTATGAGATAAATTCAGGCCTCATCACTAATCATTAACTTATTCTCTTAAGTGACGATGGTTTCTCACCCGTGACTCCCAAACCAATAGCAGTTCCCCAAACGTCTAACTGCAGAGAAGTGCAAAGGCTGTTAAAAAAAGGAAGGGTGCCTACAGAGAACATCTGCCCCCAGTTCTCCGTACCTGGTGTTACTGTAGTGACTGTATCGTTTCACAACCCACATTTTGTATGGGACAAAGCGTGACACGGTTGTGGAGACCTTTGCAATTGCACCACCTCATGAGCAAAGCCGCACTTCATGAGTACGTTCAAATGCTGTCTTTCAGACCCAAAGAACAGTCCTTTTGTGCTCGAGAGGAATATCAAGTTCAGGGCACATCCTCTCGCAGGCAAGAATTCCACTTGCTACGTGCACTATTAGAAGGTTTTGGGGGTTGGTTTGTTGATTTTTTTTTTTCCCTCTCTCCCCACCTCTCCCTATCTTGTCACAACACAGAGCAATTTTTTAGTCCAGTACTTGCTTCTCTAGATTACCTTTAACCGTTTTTAACCAGAAAATTTCTCATGTAAAGAATGCAAATGTTTCCAAATCCTTACATTTCACACTGTAGATGAGCATGTTTTTGCACACCTGTTTCCAGATAAGTTTTAACAGAATAAGACTATGAAGAAAAAAAAGAAGAAGAAGAAAAAAAAATAAAAAAAATGAAACCTATAACAGAGTAATCTTTAAAGAAATTATTGGTCTTGGTTAGATTAGGAAAGAGATTTTTATCTCCTCTGGTTTTCCTTTTAACACACTGAACTTGTGCAATTTAGTGCCATTGGTCAAGATCACGCAACGTAATATTTTTCTTACAATTTGTCGACAAGCAATGAATAGTTGAACACTCATTAGTTCTTGAGCAATAAGCTCTAGGTACAGACCCATAAGGTAATTGTGGGTGACTGCTATAGATACAGTTGCCACACAACAAATTGGGACTTTACACCCGCAAAGTAACAATTGAGTTGCAGCTACAATAACTGGAGGGTGCTAAAGAGGACAGCTGGGAAGATAGGAGAAGTATTCAGTGAGCAAGCAGGAAATAACTTCCTGATTCCTTGAGCAAGGGAAGGCTAAAGAGACAGCCTGTGTTACTAGAACAGCGCTTATGAAAATTATAAGCACTAAAAATCGATGAGACAAAGCCTCATAAACCTGTGTTTTGGACAAGTGAAAACCTAGCAACACATCATGAAAGTTACTATTTTAACACTCAGAGTATCAGTGGTATACCATGTACAGAAAATTACTACTAGTGCACTATTGAAACCCAGCATTTTATTATGCTGGTGTGGTATGCCAAAATTTGACTAGTATGAAATCTTCACATTTTTAAACGTGCAGTTTCTTGTTTCCTATCTTTTCTTCCTAGGAGGTTTTCCAAAAGTTGCCTAGGAAAGAAAGACATGCAAATTCCACATTGCAGAATAACCTGAACCGCATAAATTCAGGTTATGTTCCGCATAGCCAAGTCTGAGGGACTACAAGCTTAGAAATTTAGGGAAATAAAAAATTAAAAGAGAATGTTGACCTAAACCAACTTATCCCTTATTCATAAGGATTGTATTATGAATGCTGTATATTCTTCTACTTCCTCAACATACTCCTATTAAGTTATTCTGTATTAAAATACTTCAGGGAGCTTCAACCAGACTTGAAAGATACAGATACTTAGTACAAAAGCTCTGAATCAGCAGGAATATCCACATTCCCATTTCATTCTCTTGTTTCCCTCTTCTGCTCCAATCTCATTCAACAGAAGAAAGCACTTTCTAGCATTTTTACTTGATTGTTTTGCTTTGCTGCTTCTCTGCCCTCTACACATTTTGCCCTTTATGTGAAAGATTTTCTTCCCTATTTCTTTTCTATTTCTGTTTCTACCCTGCTGTGGAGTCGGTATTCATTTTACTGTCTCCTAAGACGACCATGCTCCGTTTCCTTACGAGAAGGAACACTTGACTCTGGTTTTGATATAAATCTTTACCTCACACTTGGCAGTAAATATGCTCGAGGTCACCCAGCAGGTTTGGGTTTGAACTGTAAAATGACTCAGTGCAATATTCCAGTAAATATTCTCCCTAAATTCTAAAGAATATTGTGCTTTAGCTATCTGAGCCTTGTAGTCCTTTTGTAACTAAGAGTAAGAAGTTTAATGCAATGTGACTGAATTTAGAATACTACTTAATTTTCATCTGTCACTACTAAAGGTGAAGTTGCTACAGGAAAGACCTGAAACCTTTGTTCCTGCCTCATTCCCCTGTTCATTATTCAGAAAACTGATTTTAATATGATTAATATGCAGAAGTTACAGCTTGATATGCTAACTATCAGAGGAAGGGGAAAAGGAAAAAATCTTGTTCTAACACCTTCTTTTACAGCCCAAAAGCACCCAGTGGCTGATGGGTGGAACACAAAGCTAGTGGAGGAGGCACGTACAGTTGAGTCAAAGATAATTACCTGGCAGAGAGGCTTTCCCTTCATTTCTGCTGTAGATGGTACAATGAGGTAAAACCCAGCACCGTGCATTTCTCACTACTATCAAGTCTTGCCATCCATAAGCCAACTGCCCTGACTGTGGTTAAACTGGTAAGCTGGGGAGGGGAGGGGCTTGTTTGTTTTTAAACAGACTAGTTTCAAGCATTAGTTTAAATATTTACTTTGGATGTTTAACTTTTTATTACTCAAATGAAAACATTTACATTTTCTGGGTGTCAAAAGACGTAAACACTGGAAATCCAGACCACAGTACTATCAATTTGTGCTCAAATGTTAAAGCTTCCAAACCGCCTTTGAACTTGGTCATTCTTGGTTTATCCAACTCCTTGTGAAGGGCCAGGATAACATCTTAGGTATTAAACCACATAATGATCTTCTGCTGACACCCATGGGAGTGTTGCTATTGATTTCAGTCAATGCAGGATACAGGAAGAAGCCTTACAATTTTTTGAAAAGGGAAAGTAAAAATTTACAGAAATATTCCAGTTAAAACGCAGACATAAAATGATGGAAACTGCTTCTCTGCCAGTCCCCTTTGGACCACTGCTCTTATCAAACAAGCCAGTGTGTCAGCTCACTTGATGCTCAAGAGAAAACATTCCAGAAAAGCAGTTCACAGGCCTAGCACAAAACTTAACTGATGACTACTGAGCCCTACTTTTGGCAAAGATAACAGGAGTATTATGCTTGATAGAGCTGTTCGTGGTCAGTAACATGTCTTTTGTCAAGTCTAAAGGAAGGCACAGAAAAGGGAATTCTGCAGTGGGCTGTGCCTGCAGTGACTCCTCTGGGGTTAATGGGGGCCACAAACCAGCCAGTCACAGCAAAGTCCGATCTAGTTTTTGCACATCCGATACTGCTCAGCATGAATCGTAGTATTTCAAAAATACTAAAACATGCAGTAAGTTTTTTTATTTTATTTTTTTAAAGCAAAGATACTTTTAGAGACATCCGGGGTGTATCGTCTTTATTTGCTAAATAGTTCAGGATTGCAGCCCAGCTGCAGGACTACTAAGCCTTTTTCAAGAAAAAGCACATGAGCTCTCACAGACTCGTAACCTGCCTTTTCCAATGTTCATTGAGTTCCCTTATCTCTAAATTTTCTATTGGAGAGTACTCTGGAAAAAATCCAGAGTAGCTGTTTTCCTTAAGAAAAGATTTTTCTGCAGTAACAGGTTAAGTAAAAGATGAACGGAAAGCAGTGTTAGAGGCCTGGCCCTGAAAGAAGGCCCTGCTTTCTCAGTACAGTGTATGTAGAAAAAGATTTATACTTCCAGGGAAGAATTCATAGTTAAACAAAAGTATATTTTCAATCACAATTCTGTATTGTCCCCAAAATAGAGAAAACCAGTTATTTTCCGCGTTCAGCTCGAGACTACCCACTGATAATATTTTCAAACAAGCAGACGATATCCCACAGTTGTACAAAGTTCAAAAAATAAGTTCTTTCCATGCATTTGACCAACTGCTTGATTACAAAAAAAAAATATTAATTATGCATTAGTTGATATTTTGTAAGACTTCGCATAGTTATTGCTTTTAACTTTCCCATACTTTTGTCCTATAGCTTGAAAGCAGCAACTCTGCTTTCTGTAAACAACCCGCAAAGCAAACAGAGAAAGCCACTACATTAGGGCTGTTTGCTTTGGACTGTTTGCTGTTCTGCCGCTCCCAACTTGCAACACAGAATGTGAACACTCACACACAAGTGGTTTCAGAGCAAATCACAAAAATATACGCAGGCACATAGAAACCAGTGGCCACCGTTCAAGAAGAGTTTTCTCCCTCAATTCTGCCTCAGCAGAATCATTAAAAAAAATATTTACTAAAAACATATTTTTAAAATCAGCTAAGTTAACATACTGTTGTGAATTACAGGAGCAGATGCACGGTACATCCTTGAAAGAGTCCCACATTGTCCGTTAGCAAAACTTCAGAGGCAAAGACACGCTATTATTTTTGTCAAAAAGCAAATGAAAGCCTTGAACAAATGTTTCCTCTTTACAATATAGTTCCTGCTTGTTTTTAGTGATGTTTGAATCTTTTGACAGAAATATTATGAGTACTTTGAATACGACTTCACTTTTGTAGACTGAGCACTGTCATTTCAATGCTAGCCAAAGGAGTGCAAAAGGAAGTGTTGCTGATAATCCCTCACAAATTCAGAAATTATTTTCAGAAAAGTACAGAACTTAGATTAATTTTACATTAATGTAAGTATACCACCTACTTGACTCTACAGTTTCCCTTTCAAAAGCTCAACTAGAAAATAAGTAAGAATGCATCTGAAACCTTTTAGTGATGTACTTGATCAAAAATGGTGAAGTAGGACTAAACTCTGCACAGTGGAACTCATCCAGAAAATTGTTTTTTAGTTCAGAACTGCTGTCGTACTCCAGGACTCCTCATACTGCAAGATTCTCTTGCAGAAATATTTCAACATTTGTTTCTCTACTGAAAATAAAGCTACACATTTTTCTGTATTTATTACACAATTATGTGAACTTAAAAAAACCCATGCTTTTGATTGCATAAGCAGAAAGATGCTCACAAAAGTAAAAAAAAGAACAAAAAAGGTCATTTTGTCGAAACATTGTGTCTTGAGAAGTAACACACCTTAAAGGAATCTAATCCCTTTCATCTATGTTATTTAAAAGTAAGACTCACTTCTCTACTTCACTTTAGTTCTGTGAACTGCCAACAGGAAAATAAAAACAAAGTTCCTATTTTGAAGCAATTTTTTTGAAAAAATGAGATTTCACTTACCTAATTCTTTAGAAACTGGAGAATCAGCGGATATATCCCCGATCTTTGCAAGGCTATCATAATATGCTCTTCCAGCCACTACCATAGCTTGGGGGGGGAGAAGAAAAGTGAAATGTGAAAGGTTTGATACATGGGATACGGCCACTCCTAAAAATTACCACTAGGCACAACACTTGACAGTCATCACAGACTGCAATGACAAATACAATTTCTTGTCAACACAATACATCGGAATCTGAGCATCCTACGTACAAACACCAACTTTTCCACTTTAAGGAAATTTTCAGCCTTAAATGCTAAAAACTTCAAAAATTAAGTCTCAGAAAGGTGATGTTCAGGTGATGAAGATAACCTATTTGGCATTCTTTTCTCAACTTTCAATGTTCCTGAGATTATTAGAAATGAGACTGTTCAGCAACTTAGTGAGCTGAAATGTTGGGAGATCCCTGGTTTCTTGGGCAGACGTGCAAATTCCCATTGATACAATTTCTGCACAGAGTTATTTTGACACTCCAGGAAAGTACCTGCTTTTATCTCCATCACTGAACTCAGGATGGCAGAGAAATTTGTGTTCAAACTACTTTCAGGAATAAAAACCTCTGGCAACCAGTGCATATGCAGTTTAAAAGAAACCTGACGGTTTAACGTTCCAGATGGACCCTAGTTAACACTTTGTTGTTTTGTTGTTCCCCCCACGCACACAGAGGACAATTCATCCCTGTTTATAGTTCAATTCCAGTTTTACAGGAACCAATAAGCTCCTAATATCTATCCAGTGAGGTTTCAGTTATTCTCAGTTAATCATTTCCTGGTTGTAGCTGATTTAAACAGCAAAGCCAGTTCTGCTGGAACGAACACGGAAACATCAAGATTCAAACTGCAGGGAGGCCAGTGGGGAGAATTATTTCACATGTGTAGTAGTTCTACAATGGTTGCTTTGCGTCTCCGCAGAAGCTAGAACTGATCTGCACACCACAAAGAAATCACACGGACAAGCTGAGAAGATTTTATGGCAAAAGACAGTGAAAAACACTTATGGAGTAAGTCTTCATAATTTTTTTTTGTAGTGGCACATTTTTAACCTAAAGTGGAAGCCAAACAGACTCTCACTGTTGGCTTTAGAATACTTTTCTCTGAGAGCAATATAACTGGGAATTGCTAATTGCAGTATTTTAGGTCTGTATTTTGTAGTTTTTACTAGCAAAGGTGACATCTTTAGTTACCTAACACTATATTAGCTGAAAAGCCTGAAACTCTTCCAAATGAAACAGATTCTTTTTGAGGCTCTCTTGCATTAGACAAGAGTATTTCCATTTAAGCTGCATCTCACAGATGCTTTATACTCAGACTTTCTGAAGAGAAAAAAACCCTGGTGCTACCAATTGAGCAATGTGCCACCTGTACATGAAGATTTTATGCCATTCCAACTCTTCCCAGCTAATGTTTTCTCAAGATAAAGTCAATTTTTTTTTCATTTTTTTTTTAGTATAAAAAAATAGGATAAGAGGAAGAAAATGTGTGATTTCTCCAGTGCTAATCAAGCTAAATCAAAAAGTCCACTTGTATAGTCTTTACCAGTACTATGGCTACTTCTGTAGAAAAGGAGTTTTGACCTTTTATCCTCAAAACGTATACAAGTATGTGATAAACCCATCAGAAGTCCTCACCTTACATTCTTTGTCAGCCTACTCTGGCTTGTTTGAAAAGCTGCAAAGTATTTGTTTAGCAACAGAGTATTTACTCCTTGATACAGAACTATTTATACCGCTCAGAACTGCTGGAGAAAAGATTAACGATTTATGAGAGTCCAAAGATGGCTTTAATGTAATTTCTCAACAGCTGTTGCAACGTTGTAAACATTTATTCATTGGAAATTAAGCATTGATCTAGATAGGTTTTATCAGCCAATCTTAAAAGGTAGACGTGCTAGAACAGGGTACCTATCAGCCTCTCTGGTGTTGCTGTGCACAGTTATTTTGTGAATTACTGATGACACATGGAATTAGAAGAGAAGAGGCACAAGGTAACATATCAACCCTACAGTTTGTGAAAAGGAGAACTCTCCAAAACTGGTTTAAAAATCTTTCAGCCAAACATGAAAACGCTTGTTATGACTTCTGGTCCTGCCTATAACCCCTAAGGTTAGACCGTGTTAGGTCACTGCAGTGGTAATCCATCAGGTTAGGCATTACTGCAAATAAATCAACATTTCCCTATTTTCATCCCCAGCAGGCTTTGGGCTTCATCTCTTTCTCAAGCCTAGTCTAAAATTTGCATGAAGGGAGATTGCAGTGTCTATTTGGCTATGCACTCCGACTGCAGGATCGCGTTTCTCAGAGTACTAGATTACAAGTAGGGAAAGATACGCCACAGGCTTGGATGAGGCACAACCAGAGAGATTCTACATTGCTTTAATATGGTATCAAGCAGCTCAACTGGTCTGCATAGCTGAAGCAGAGCGAGCTCTAACAGGTCCAACAATAGAAGCTTTGGGAATCTAGAGCCCAGTCTTGGAAACCCATTCGTAGACAGGCTTTGGTGCAGTCAATAATGGAAGTAAACAGACACATTATAACAGGTTTGAGAGCCTGGGTCCTGAGATTCAAATTTACTCGTTCCACTTTCTCTGTCAGGCTTAGTATAGGCAAGAAAAAAAAAGTAATGCACTTCTGCAACTCTTAGTCATTCAAGTTGTTCTGTTCACAGGGTTACTTAGGTAGTGGTGCGTGTGCAGGTGAACTGGAGCAGATCTGAGAGTGTGAAGTATCTTCAGAAGACATTTCTGCGTAAAAATATATATATACAAGAGGACATCTAATTTACAGA
The DNA here is from genome assembly GCA_013396935.1 of Baryphthengus martii. Lineage (NCBI taxonomy): Eukaryota > Metazoa > Chordata > Aves > Coraciiformes > Momotidae > Baryphthengus > Baryphthengus martii. The sequence goes on along the minus strand of VWZK01006323.1, from coordinate 52,535 downwards.
ACTGTTTTTTTCCATTTATATTATTATTCTACTGCAGATTATTTACCCTCTATGTTCAGCTTAGTTTGCAGTAGCTCTGTGCCCAAGTGTTTGGGGTGCAACTTCTGCAGGACATTAAAAAAAGGCGGGGGGTGGGGGGTGGGGGGGTGACGGGTGCTTGCGCTTTTTTGTTAGTGGTTTTTTTCCCTATTTAAACAAATCCAAAGTTCAACTTGGAAAGTAAGCTTATGCACAACCCCCATATCCAATATGTATATTTAAATGAAAATTAAACCTTCTCTCTCAAGACTTACCATTAACAGCTTTTTCATAATTCTTCCCCAGATTTATTAAATTCCTCAGTCCTGGATTGAACTGTTCCATAACATTCTAGTGAATGGAAAATAAAATTTGTGTTATAACCAAAGCAATTAAACAGTGGATGAAAGTATTGCTCTCTGTCACTTAGGCCTAAGTTTTATGTTCCATAGGTACAGCACACAGCTGAAAGGTCTGTGGAGGGATGAAAAATAGAAGACTTGGGAGGAAGCGGAGAGAAAAGGATGGAAGGGAGAAGAAACTGAGCATTCAAGATCAATAAACAGGAAAAAAGGTAAACTATTTCTATAGGAGTAAAAAGAAATCTGGATGTTTATAATACAAAAGGAAGTCAAGTATGTGGCCAAAGTTTGCAAAGGTCCTTCTTTTATAGTAGCTGATGGTGAAATAAGAATGAGAGAAAAAAAAAATCTTTATCCAATAACTGTTTTATAAAGCCAGACGATAACGAGAACTTTCTGACTGTGGTTCAAGATTTCTGTTCTTCACACACACACAAAATTCACCAGATATCTGATTAGGGAAAAACTAAGCACTTGATTCATCTTTTCTAAGTTAAATTAGGGAAATTCGTTGGCATTCTTTTGTTGTGGCATTTAATCTACAACTCTATGATGACCTTATTTAAATAGAAGGAGGGGAAAAAAGAATCCAGTGCAGCTGCTTTGGCCATTAAATACAACTATTGGCTGAAACAACCAGAATCTGAAATCCAGAGGCTCCAAGCATGACTATTCTCATACCAGCAAATTCTGGAAAGTGATGAAGTGTAGAAATTGTGACTGGCAGTTTCATAGTGCAGGAAAATAGCTACACCACTACATAGGCAAGTTTCAACTCTTTGCAAAAAGTAGAAAATAAGTTAAGCCTTAAAGTGTGAATCCAAATTTGAATTTGCCCCAAGCTGGAGAGTGAAGGAGAGAGGAGAAGCAGCTTTTGCCCACCCTGAAAAGAAAAAATCACCCACAAAATCTGAGTTGCCCCTACTCATAGAAAAGCTTCAGTTTCTCTCTTTCTGATCAAAGACAGTAACTCTCCTTCCTGCTCCCCAAATCAATATTCCAAAATTACTTTTGTTATAAGCACTGAAAAAAGAAGACAAGCTGACACGTTGATGTAGCTGTTATTCACTCCTCAGAATCACGCCCTTTAGGATGTGTCGAACACAGGGAGCATAACTAGCGGTATCCCAAAACACTGGATGTTGCAATTCGCTTTTTAACAACGCTAAACGAGTTTGAAAGAGAGCCCTCTGAGCTGCGCTTATTTGGTGATTTCTTGGTTTCTTCAGATAGAATGACCATCTGAACTAAAGACACAGCAGGTTTGTTTCACCAAACCCCTTTGTACGTATGGAAGGAACTACCTCTGCACGAGTGCTCTACCGTTTGCTGGTCATTTAACAGCCAAGTAACCACGTTCTAATCCTTTCTTTTCTCTCTTCCAAACAAAATGCTTCATGTAACACCAGCTGCTAAGTCGTAGGAACACTTTGGTCATTATTTTTTTCTTTTCCTCTTAAAAATAAATTTAATACAAGCCCTGTACATCCATAGAGAACCTTACAAGTTTTTGCAGATTCTCGACCATTTCCCTTTTCTCTGTAGCTGTGACACTACTCTGTAAAATTTTATTGTCATGAAAGGAAGATCACGAGACACCTGAAGACATCATTCTGTTATTCTTACTATTTTTACGACAATATCTTTATGACACAATTCACACCTTTCTAGGTACTGTTCACACAGCAGAACTTTCAAGTTCAAGGAATTCAAAACAGACGCTCTATTTACAAGAAATACAAGACAAGTGAAATAATATCAAGCTTTTGTCTGTTATGCTGCTAACAGAACAAAAATATTTATATTTAGTACATACCTGAATGGTTTTATTTTCCGGCAAGGTCATTCAGAACAGAATTACTATTTTCAAGTACAGTGCTGTACCTGAAGTCCAGCCAATTAAAAAAGCTAAGAAAAGAATTAACTCCAGATTTCACTAATAATACTTTTAACAATCACCTTGAATAAAAAAGATGGATATTAAAAAAAGATATAAAGCTATCATTTCTGATAACAGCTATAGTATATATGACATTAAAAGCTGCCACAGAACAACAGTACCTAGCCCCACTACCTTTATTCGTGCAAATTAAATGCAACTGGGATTGTTTTTCGGTCTGTACCATTAAACTCCTACCCACCCAAACACACTCACTGGAAGCAGCCTGCCTATTGTCCCCAGGCCCTTGATTTGTGTTAACTCACAAACCACATCCAGAAATCATTTGGGAAAGCGTGTTTCAGGTTGGGCCAACAATGCCAAGGGCTATTCTAACAACTTAACAGGACGGATTTTCAAGCTCTGGTGTCTGGGAACATCCCTCCTCCTGCCCCAGCTCTTTAATTTACTACTGTAAAAGTTGCTGCTGTGCCTCCGTTGCCCTGGCCGTGGCTGAGGCAGTGCCACTGTGAGCCTTTTGTTCCAAGGGCTAGGTTGTCTTTTCCTATTGCAACTTTTTGCCATTTCTTCCCGGCAGCCTATTCAAGGCGACGTCTGTTGGCGTATATGGAGTCAGTGAATCACAAGAAAAACACGGGTGAAGTAGGGAATTGTGTTAGGATATGAAGTCCTGTCTTCCAAGGATACGGGGGAGAAGGAAGGTGTACACGCCATAGAAACCGTGTATCCATAGCAGGTAAGAATCCCAATGCCACCTTGAATTGTCAGTCTATACTGAAAGTCATTTTCTTGACAGATTTTGTCCCTCCTTATCCTGCTCCTCCCAATGAGAACTTACAGAGTAAAACCCTTATTGCCGCCTACCCAAAAATTCTAATGGCAACATGATAATTATTGGTCTTGAAATACCGATTTTTGGAATGATCATCTTAAAACTGGCCTCTTAACCCCTAAATTCCTCTTGACATCTAATTTTGATTTCAAACAGAAAACGGAGATTGCACCTGTGTCATTAGATGTTTTCATTTAGGAGGAAGTGAACAAAACCCAACAAAAATGCCCTCAAGAGCTCCCCTCCCCTGAAGCCAGACCTATTTCCACTAGCCGACTTGAGCCGTATGGTGTATTCACATGCCGCAGATCCAGAGCACGCTGCGGAAACACAACAGGTCCACCGAAACACAGAGAAGTCTGAGGAAACGCTCCAGTACATCCCATCTGCTCAACATATATCTGTCAAACTGCTGGGACAGAGGAAGAAACGATTTCTAGCTCAGTGCCTTTGGTAGCTGGAGGGCACACAACTAATGGGGCTTGTCTCCATTCGACCAAGGAGTCTCTGGACGCCTGCGCGGGCGGCTCTGCACGGCCACGGGGCTTGGTTGTTGGCAGAAGCGTCTGCACCAGTCTCTAGACGTGAAGGGCCGAGAAGCAGCAAAAGCCTTTGCAATGGAAATTCCCCTTTGGAATTTTCTTGGTTTACCAGAGGGTACGGTTAGCTGATCCCCACAGCCCTCTGCAAGGCTCATCTACTTTCCTACTAAGGGCTTGTGTTCGCTAGAAAGGCTTCGCTTCCTCCCCACCCCACCTGCTGGGTCTCCAAGATGACCTAATGAAATAAGTCTTAGATGATTTTCCTCTCTTCAACATTAGAAAGAAGCATTGTATGTATTTTTTCCTTTCTGCTGAAGACTAGATTCTCAAAGCAAACAAAAACCTGGCTGTGCTTCTACTGCTCTTTTCATACAGTTAACCGCTGTTCCTGTCTTTGAAGTACTGTCCAGGAAGAAATATCTAAAGCACTTTTTCAAAAAGGGAAACTGTCACTGGCAACTCCCTCTTCAGGATCAGGTATAAATTTGATATTGCCAAGACATTTCAGAACAGTTCAAATGATTTTAATATTTTGTTCAGCTTCAGAAGTTATAGGGGAAGAGAGCCGCTGAGGAATCAATTTGTACGGCTATTTTTTCTTATGATGTCGTACAGTTTTATAGCGTCTCTGACTCGCAGTATAAGGAAGAGATTGTGAAAATGAGTGGGACTGAACACCAGTGCAGAACTGCAAGCCATACATTAGGATCAGATCTCAATACTTTATAAACAAAACAAACAAACAAAAAAAAAAGCAGAGGTTGAGGAACAAAAAAGACTTTCTGATCAAGAGAAGCACTAATTTAAAATTGTCAAAAGTCCCAGGAAATATCACAATCTTGTTATCTGCCATTCTGCACTAGGACATGGGAATAAAACTTTTGTCCTAGTCCAAACAGACATCACAAAGTAAGAAAAAAACCCGGGAAGAGACCAAGTGCTTCACAGCACATCATTTGCCTGTACAGGGAGGAACACAAACTCGGTCTTCTAATTATCAATCTAGTGTCCTATATTCTAGTGACACACTACTCCTCATGAGCAGAATAATTAACTAGAAGAGGAGGCACATGATCAGATCCTACAAGCTTTCTATTATTTAGGATGAATGGAAATAAAGGGAAACGCTTTCAAAACAGGCAACGGGAAATATCTTTTTACACAGAGAATTTTAGAGTTGGCAAAAATGACCCTCAAGAAAAAGCGTAAGAGAAACCTACTCTGGTCTTTTGAGTCATTAAATAAATCCTCCTATAATCTGGTAGGAGAGAGCTGCTCTGTGCCTTAACCAGCCTGGTCACAAGGAGCTGGCTGAAGAGGAACAAGCCTTGTACTTCCACTTGTGTATAGGTACTATAGATCTTCCGCAGTTCCCGATAGTCACATAAACAACCTTAATCTTCAAAACAAATGACAGCCATTGTAAAAGTGCCTTCCTGTAAATGCTCAGCTTTGCTTTTTACTTAAAGACACACCTCGCAGAACAATAGCTCAGCAGGTATGAATACAACTAAACAATGCATAGGCTCTCCGGAGTTTCAAGTTTACATCCTGCAGGCACTCTTGCAAGAGTGGCTAAAAATGGGTTTGGGTAGAAATCCGAAATTACAGAACTGACAGAGAAAAGTAGACCTTGCTGTCTAACATTACGCATATTATCCTCACTACAGCTAACCTTTGTATAGCTACTAATAATTTCGTTTACATTGTTACTCCTCAATTTGAAAAATTGTAAAATTAAGTTTTTGGAAGAAGTCTGTAGCGTCTGAGAATTTGCTTGAGAAGATTGAAAACGCCATAAAGAAAGTAAATCATACTGTGCTCTACTGTACTTGAAACATGTTGTATATTACCACATTTCATCTCCTCCTTCGGCTTTGGAAAGCCACAATACAGTTTTCAGAAGGGCACAATTAAGCTCTCGACACGTCTCACGCCAAGATATGTCAGTTCTAAGTTAGCTTAATATTGTTTTAAAACAGATGTAACAGAATGGAAAACAGTGATGCCAGTGCTTATTCAAAAAGACTAATTTTTATGACTAATTATTATTCAGCTTGATGGAACATTTCTGATTTAAGAGAAACATTAATACGTCATCCATCAGTGTGTTTCAGAACCAAACTTTTTCAGGTTCTGAACACATGATGCAGGATAGACTCTAAGTAGGCATAACTCTAAGTGAGGTCAAAAGAGAGAATTTGCACTAAGACAGGGCTGGACTTTATAAACTCCCTCCCCCAGGTCAGATTTATATTTCAGTGATGTAAAACAATAGCCTTACTGCAGCATGTGCTGGGAACAGAGGTGAATTTTAATTTTGCTAAATAAGTCTGGTAGTTTAATCTAATTGAAAGTCTTTTTAAAATACAAACACATGGAATTTAGGGCTTTAAACTGAATTTAACAGATACATTTCTGTGAAAAAACAACATAGCTTACCAAAAGAATTCTCCGTGCCCCTGTAGAGAACACGTGCCCCTCGGGATAACACAGCACTCCACTGAACATACCAAGGGTTTGTTGTGTTTTTTTAAATTACAGTTTGGTCGATAACCAAAATTTCTGGGTGAGAGTTACTTGAATATAGAGAAATTAATCTTTAAAATCCAAGATTGCCAACACCAATGAGTTACAGCTATCACGCTATGATTAGGAGCTCTGGAAACCTCAAACCCCAGGGGCAATAGATGAGCTGCCTGCCCAGCCCCATGACCACGCAACCAGAAGGAGAGGCCTGTAACGTGGTACCTTCCTGTTGTGTCCCCTTTCCCCTGCACTCCCTGTATCACAGCGGGATGCCAAACAGCTTTCCCCCGTGTACAGCTGATAAAAATGAAATTAGGGGCCGCGGTGACACACCAACGCTTCGCAACTTTCCTGGGCTTACCGACTGACACAGTCGGTGTGGGAGAGGGTCCCCCGCTGTCCCCTCACAGGAGGCCACACCACACCACACCACACACCACTGCAGTGAGTTACCAGGGCAGGGCTGTGTCATACCAGGGAACCTCTCAGCAGTGCCTTGGCACAGGGAGGCTGTGGCCCTCTTTAGTCATCGGCTCCCCCACCCTTGGGCTTCATTTCGCACGTGCCATTCCTATCGTGCGTTAAAGTGATTCTTCAGGTATTACATAAAGGGTAAATGTCAGACTTGATTTTTGTGTGTGCGCACACATGCACCTATTTTTGGATTATGTTGTTTATTTTGCCAGGTTAGCTAAGAAAATGTTGAGGTATTCACTGTCTGATGTCGTTGCCAACAAAAAGGATGAATAAGATAAAAATACGAGGGCATTACTTGGCCACCTGATGACTTCTGTAAGTACATTTCGAAGCTTTGTATAACACAGGTTAGTATGTATTTAATAAATCCAGTGGATTAGCTCTGTAGGAAAACAAAAGGAAAACAGACTAGCAAGGCATTCAATTTCATTTTCTATTATTTTTCCAGGTCACCCAAAAGTTGATTTTTTTTTTTTTTGAGAAGTCGGAAGCCTGTGTTTGGTCCTGCAGCACACAGATGCCACCACTACCACTCTGAATTGGTTTCCTCAGACCAAGCCTTTCTTCTTCTCGGTAGGAGAAACACAGCGCTCCTGATTGTACCAATACCAGCTGGGTGTTTTAAGTGCTGTGCGCTAGGGTGGCACCCAGCATGAGCAGAAGTTACATGAGCGCTGCCAAACAAAGGAGAGCAACGCTCACCGTGCAGACTCCAGCGCTCCACAAAGAGGTGTTCGTTTGTTTTAGCTGAGGGAGTTGTGATTACAGCCCCGGCAAATGCTGAATACACAGCTCTCTGCCCTTCAGAAGGAAAGGACTCTTTTCAAAGATTTGAACTTTGATGTAGAAATAACTACTTTAAAGTAGACCCAGAATCCATTCTCTATCTGAAGCGGCCTTTATACCTTCTCTGGATAAAGTTTCAATTTTTAATGAGGGCAGGGCAGGAGGGTTTCCAGGCCTGTGAGTAGTAGCTATGTGATGCAGCATACCAGACCTCGCCGAATACCCACAGAGAAGACATTTCATCGCACTGTTAACGTTCACTTCGTATTACTGGGGTTTTGCTGGTTGTTTCAGTCTCAAGCATCCCTTTGAATTAGTTTTTTTAAAAAAAAAACCCAAAACACAAAAAGGCAAGTTTTCCTAGTAAATAAGTACCGCATAACAGGGAAGGTTTTGTTTATTGAGAGGTCTCTCATTCCTTTAAAGCTTATTTTATATTATATTCATTAAAACACACAAGATATTTTCTTCCCTCTCCTCTGTAAAACTGTTATGCTATATTCTGGAAGTCAATAGACAGGATAGGACATTCCTTTGTCGGCACAGCCCAGAACAGTCAACTTCCCAGGTTTCTCTCCTGTGAGCCTGTATTTACAGGCTGCTATTCTGAGAAAAAAGAATTTGTTTGCTTATGGCCTTGCCATGAATATAACTGATAGCAAAAAGCGCCAGACCGAGTAGGATGACCTGCACTGATTCTGAAGGACAAAACTTATAGCCACGTCATCTTACTCTCTTTTTTTTTAGCCGTTTTGCATAAATTTGTTATCCAAGTCCAAAGAATGTAAACAGCAAATACAACATGACACCAATATAACTGGACTACTTGAAGGAGTAAAGTTGACTGAAGAGTGCTGGAGAACAGGAAAACTAACAGCAAAATACTCCAGTAAGTGTTTTTAGAGACCTTTAAATGATAACATCTTCAGAAATACAGAAAGTCAACAGAAAGCTTTCCTTTGGCTCCAAACTGCAAGTGCATTGCAGCTGGATTCATTTGCATGATTTGCAAATTTAAGTGCTTTCTCTAGTACAACACACTGTACAGAATGAAGATTACAGATCCAACGCTGCCATTACTACTCAACGAAAAGTATGATCCTTAAAGGATTTTTTTTCCCCAGTTAGAATCGGTGTGTTTTAGAAGGGCGGAGTTTATAGAGAAGAAAAGTTAAAAAACAGCGTCTAGTGCCCATGGTCAAAATGTTTTTAATTCTAAAAGAATGAGGCTTTTTGGAAAGTTTAGAAGTCTACCGACATAGGCTGGACCACCCTCGCCCGTCGGCGCTTTGCGGCACTGCTTGGCTGTACCATCACAAAGCTGATTATCAGCTCGGGACGCCGGCAAGCAAGTGAACTCAGCGTTAAGCCATTTCAGGCTCTGGCCCGTAGAAAGAAACGGTTCAAGCAGAAGACCACAAGCACCAAGATCTCTAAACCACCTTATCATCAAAACACACTGAGGGAATTATGGCTCGCTGGAGAACTGAGCCCGCTGGAGAGGGAGTACCCCGTCTTCAAGCCTGCCCTGTCCCGGCGCTGTAGCTCTCAGCCGGGAAGCGGCCCAACCCGGGCGGTCGGGGCCGGGGCCGGGACCGGGACTATGCCCGCCC
>VWZK01006323.1:0-43367 GCA_013396935.1 Baryphthengus martii | reverse complement strand
GGGCGGGGTCGGCGGGAATCGCCTCGCCTCGCTTCGCCTTACCTCGCCTCGCCTCGGCGGGCAGGGCGGGCAGCCAGCGCCGCCTCTACCTGAGTTGCCGCCGCCTGTTTTGGGTCGCGGCACCACCTCCTCTTCCTCGCCGCTGCTTCCTTCTCTGGGAGCCCCCGCCGGGCCTCTCCTCCATGGCCTCGGGGCTGCGGTGGTCGCGGCCCCCGGAGCGTCCCGGTGCTGAGGCACAGCCCGGGCCGTGTGAAGGAGGCCTTTCAGAAGGCGCTGCTGCGGGGGCTCAGCCAAGTCGGAGGTAAACTCTTCCACCCAGTAATTCAGTGAGGGTTCTGTAAGAATTAATTAGTCTCGTCAGAATTGATTAGCCCTAACAGTGCTCGTGAGGCTGGGGATGGTCCCCTTGCTCCTTTCCACAGCAGCCTCCGCATGAGGGCGGGGGCTTCCTTACGGCCTCTCAGACAGGGACAGAAAAGTCTTCCCCTGAATCCTGGTCCAGGGCACCACCTGAGCATCGTGCTACCCACTTTAAATTTTCTATTTCTTTTAAACATACACCAATAAAAAAATGCCCTCGGTCATCTTTCCTCTGTGAAATGACTCATGAGGCCTTGCGGGGGGAGAAGGGGGGGAAGGAGGGCTGGGGTAAGCTATAAATTTTTGTGGACCATAAATTGTGCAGAGATTGTGAGATTAATTTAAAGTATGCTAGTTGGAATATCTTTCTGATAAGGTAATACCAGCGCTATCTTGAAGGAGTCTGTGGGAATTTCATTATCTTGGGTATTTAAAACTCAGACGCAGTGCTAGGTATTGACTGCGTGAGGTGTAATCATCCTTACACATTGGACATCCTTCTCTTGGTCGCTGTCTCTCCCTGTTTCCTCCACTTTATTGCAGCAATAAAATCATGGCAGGCGTGCAACAAAAACTGGACTTGGAACAGAACCCTAGATGTTGGACTCTGGTGTGGGAGGAGGTTGTTATCGGGTTTCAAGAGCTGTAAAAATTCAAGCATGTGGAGGTGTTTATACCCTTAGAACTACAATTTACTTTCTGGGAAAAACAGTGGACACTTAAGAGTGTTATCTTAAATACACCTAAAATGCAGAGCATAGAGGGAGTTTTATGAGACACTATTCCCAGGTAGTCTTTGCAGACGTAGTATTCATGGTATTAATGGCCTTTCTCTAATAATCTGATTTATAATGTTACCATATAGATGTTGTGAATTATTTTGGGCTTGGGTCTACAATTTATGCTGCAGCTTAACAGTGTTTGCTCACACAAACAGTCCTCTCAAATCCGATGTGGCTGCTTGCCTGAGAATGGGAGGAAGAATCTCACTGTTTGTTCCCAAGTCTTTTATTTGGAGAGTCTATGCCTGGGTTCGACAGCTTTTGTGCTATGTTATGCCAATGGGTGAAAAGGATGTTTCTCCCTAACAGGCTGGCTTTCAAATTTGAGGGAACAGGTACCCAAAGGAAGATGTAGGAAAGGATTTTTCCTTTCCTGACTCCTGCTAAAGGAGCTGGGATATATTGTGTAGCAGGGAGCGTGTTACTCCTGTTAGGGGCAAAGCATTTGTCTTCTTTCCTTTGAATGTTACAGAGCTCTGGGAGCAAACTCAGGATCCAGGGTGTTTGTTTCCATCTGGCATTCTAAGTTCAGTCATAGGGGACGACAGAGTAAGTATTAATGAAATACACATATCAGAAAGAAACAATATGGGTAATTAATGTAGGCAGAAATGTTTAAAGGTGTTGCGATACTTAACATGTTGTGGGGATGCTCAACATTCCCAAAAATGCATTTCTAAAGGTCTTTTTACATTGTAAGCAGATGTAAATATTTTAAAAGTCTACTGAACATCATATTCTCCCGTGTTCTTGAGCTTTGCTATTAGCTTCTGCAGTCTTCATGTATATACAGTTTTTAGAGATTTTACATAATCTTTTTCTAGGTTTTTAGTCCTGTAGACTATTAAAAAAATAGGAAAATAAAGATTGAAATTAATAATACAACTGTGAAGTAATGGAGAGGAAAAAAATTAAAAAAAAGAAAACAAGAAAAAGCAGTTTTTAGAGAATACCTAAGTGGGAAACGAAGCTGGCAAGAAAGAATCCTTAATTTGAGGTGTTGATTGCTTTTATTAATTCATTTATGTACAGGTGAAAATAAAAATGGCCATAAATCATTGAGACAATTAACAGAGGGAAAATGTTAATAGATGGAAAATAGGAGGACTGACCTCTTTTTAAAGTAAAAGAATTAACAATTCTTTCTTCAAATTTCGGAAGTGAGAAGGAAGAATGTACAGAACCATTGTGAGATAAGGTTGTGTGTTTATTGAGGAGAAAAGCAACACCCTGGTTTATTGTTGACATTAGATGCTAGTGTAAAAACAATAGTGTAGAAAATATTTTTTCTATCTTTGTTCATGGTTTCCTTTGTCACCATAGTTTTGTGTTGTTTTCCCCTAATCTTGAGAATCTTACAAGTATATAAAGAATTTGGACGCATTTTCTGTGTTTTCTTTCTGTTGTGATGTTAGAAATATTTTCTGTATCAATCCCAATAACTAGTAGTATTGCTCTGTTGCAGTTTAGTGTTCTGGTTTACTGCATGACTGAGAAACTTGAAATTTGACAGACAAACCCAATTCTTAATTTAGAGGTATCCAGACCTTTGCTATAAATCATAAATTTTCAAATTCACTCAGAAGAATAATCTGCTTGAGCTTGTAATATAAAGGCAAATATTTTGTTCTCTTCCTAGGGGATTTTTGATCTTACATTGTGTTAAGGTTAGTGTTAAATTACTGGCTTAGCTGGAGTTAATCCTGATGCGTGCAAACAACATGAATTTAGAAGGGTTGAATGAGATCTCATTTTTCCAAGTTACTTAAGGATGCTGTTACACTTAAGTGTGTGTGTGATCATCCTCTAGTAACATACCAAGGACTGATCAGGACAGAATATTTAATAGCTGGCAAATCTGAAACCTTAATGAATACATCTTTATGCTCTCTTGCCTACATGCTTTGTGAGCATTTATAATAAACATACTAATAAGATCTATAATTTTTATTTAGAAGTCTCTGTTTTATCATATTCATCAACAGCACTGAATTTTGGGTGCGACATTGTTTGAGTACTCAGGGTGGTGCATTTTCGTTTTTCAGAAGACTGTAAACACATTGCCTGTTGAGAGAATGCAACAAGACTCCTCTCCTTCCTCACTACCTGTCATTTGGCCTCACATTATACTTGCCTGACGTAAAACAGAAATATGTGCGGGCCTGTAATTATGCATCATCTCCAACAGACACCCTAGGTGGTGGCAGTTTAAAAGAGACAAGTTGGACTTCAGCATCCCCTGATCTAATCCTTGCACTGGTTAAGATGTTTCTGGCCTTTCATGGGTGTATGGGTGATGGGAGCAGCCAGACACTGGGACAGGCCTGGAGCTGAGGCTCTGGATCTTCCTGCATGTGTTCCTGCGACGGAACCCAGCAGTTATTCCATGTTTGCCAAAGGTTTGCTACCAAAGCTGCTGTTGAGGGACTAACTCAGAATAAGTGCTTACATTTTAAAAGGTTTCTTATAAAAAGGGACTCTTTATAAGGGTACGTGGTGATAGGACAAGGGGCAATGGTTTTAAACTAGAGCAGGGTAGATTTAGAGTAGAAGTTCTTTACTCTCAGGGTGGTGAGACACTGGAATGGGAGTCTTTAAGTATTTAAGACCAAGCTGGATGAGGTTCTCAGCAACTTGGTCTAGTGGGAGGTGTTCCTGCCCATGGCAGGGGGGTTGGAGGTTGGAGCTAGATGACCTTTAAGGTCCCTTCCAACCCAAGCCATTCTATGATTTATTCCTTACAGAAAGCCAGTTGTCCTTTGTAGCGTTTAAGCTTTGAACATGAGTAGCAACAATCAACATTTCCCCATGCATTGTCAGCTTTATAGGATTGAAACTGCACAGATAAAATGGTATTAATAGATCTTTTGAAAAAGTACATGCTCAGAAATAATCCTATCAGTAAATCCGTGTATTTCTTTAAAATGAGTATATTTTGGTGTATGGTGTTTTTCCGTATATGTCCTATTTGCATGTCAGTGGCATATTCAGATATTCTTTGGAAGCTATTTAAGCATGCTGTAATGACCCATTAATGTCAGCTCATCATTAGATCTTTAACACGTGTTTTAAGTAGCTTAATATGACTGTAACTAATTACATAAATTGTGGCTAACCAGCAATCGCATCTGCCTGATACAGCCAGCTGTGGCCTATTTCATTCCCTGGGGTCATTAGCAGTTGTTTAACTCAATGAAGAAAAAAAATAAATGTGTACACAGTTGTGTTATCTAGTGACACCAACCAACATTCGGAGTCAGAATAACATTTTCTGAATAGGAAATTAAAGTGACTCTACCAGCTTGTTTTTCAGATTGATAGATACTTTTTTGTCCTCTGTTGACACTTACAAGGAATTTTCCAAGCATTTTAATCCCCTTTAAACTGACAATAGAAGAGCACACTAAAACTCACACGAAGTGTCATTTGAAAGAAGTATATCAAACTTTTGAAGGCTTAGTGAACCTTTTGGTCTGATTCAGCTCTGCTTAGTTAAATGGATTTACTCCATTTTTAAACTGATGCAAGCAAGCACAAAATCATTTTGTTCCCTGCTGTTCATGGTCCTGAGCTGGTTTCAAAGCAAATGAGCTGTAACTCAGACCCGCAGGTCAATTCAATAAGATACTGTGCTCTCTGGTCAAGGAAGACACTTAATTAATTCACTGGGGAAGTAGAATCAAGGAAGTGCAAAATGCTGTTTATGGAACTCTTCTTTCTCCAGCCTAGAATGGGATGATGGGTTTGTCTCGCAGATGAATGCTTTGGATGCTTGTATTTTGCGTCTCAACGGTCTCATGTTGCAAATTATTTTGGCAATATTATGAGATGAGTTATAATCTGATTTCTTCATTGTGGTTTATGTTTTGAGACTGCAAAGAATGTATGGTATAGACCAATACTGTTTTTTTTGTGAAGGTTGCCTAGGATTTAGACAAAATTTAGCATTCAGGGGAATCTAATAGGCAGTACTGTTAGCAATGTTAATATTTTTCTGCTGGTAATTGAAATCTTTAATTCAGAACTGTTATACCCACGCATTTTGTGACTGCTCCTTTCTTGCCCAAAGTAGGTAGGCTTACTTTAGTTCATATGCCGTGTCCACTAGATGGCAAGCGAGCTATGCATGATGGAACAAACCAAACGTGTAAAATCTTTGTGCTCAGGGCTTTGTCAAAGTGCTTTATAATGTAACAAGATCGATATTAGTGGTAAGCAAATGGAACAGCCTTTATATTGCTCAAACACAGCCTTGGATTTTTTTCTGCAGAGTGTAAATGCTGTTAGGATGTTCATGTTATTGAAATCTAAATATGCCTTGGGATCTGTAACTTGATTTTGGAAGTCAGCGCTAGTAGCAAGTGAACATCCTGGTGAAACTCTCATTATAAACTTCTAATCCATTTAGGTTCCAGGGTTTCATGAGGTGACTCGTGCCAAACACACAGTATTTTAAATAACTACATACTTGTTAGTCTCCCTTTTGTAATTTGTCAACTGGAGATTAACTAACAACAGGTGTACTCTGTTCCACATGGACAAACTGGTTTTGCTTGAGGCTGAGGGGAGAGTACTGCAGCTACATGGAGCATCTGCACATCACTGGTCTTAGTAACGTCAGGAGATCGCGTGTTATAACCAGAGCAAGAATCATCAATGTTTGTTACGGGGTAGAACATAGAGCCCTCATCTGGAACGAGATAAGATTGCTGGGCTGTGAACTTAACGTCTGCCAGGGGTAAAGTAACATTTCTATGAGTGTTTTCATAGAACTCCAACCTAAGTTTTGATGCTGTCCTTACCTCTTCCTTGTCACAGCTAGAAAAAGACAGACCAAGTGTGTAATACTGGTAATTCAGTCGTGCTTTAAAAATGGCAAAAATCCTAGGTCTGCATTTCCATATTGAAAAGAAACTTGTAGCTCACTAACCCCTCTCTCTTGCACAGCCCTACTGCAGCAGGGAATTACTAGAAAAACATTCAGGGAAGATTGGTTAATAATAAACAATTCAAAGAATAGACATTCTTTGAATGTATACAAAGAATTACATTCTTCTTATAACTTATCATTTAGTTGTGAACATTTTTGGGTATCAATACAGCTTCTAGAAAAAGTAATCTATTTTTATTTTATTTTTTGGTAATAAAAATATGATGATTCCAAAACCATACATGGATATTTTGGGCTTGAACCACACTGAAGTTTCTTTGTGTGGACTCCTTATGAGCTGCTGAAGTAGAATTTAACACTGCTGTCCCTGCCCACTCCTTGTTTCTAGACACCCACTGGGTAGTGGCCATCCTAGCAATGCTTTCTAGAAAATGTGTGGGCAAGGATGGTTGATGCTCAACAATGCAAATCTTGGGAGCAGCCTGCACAACCTGCAGTGGCTGTTTCTAACCATGCCTGTCACAAGCGGTGTGCACCGAGCAGACTCCAAAGCAGATGCTGACAGTGACTGTCTCCCTGTGAGGTCTTGCATCTGGCTTCCAAACTACCTGAGAAGGGAGGTGGTTGGAAGCAGCGGGCTGTTCTGCAAAGATGGGAAGATAGTGATTGGAGTAGACTGGCAAAGGCAGTCTTGGAGATTTTAAAGGAGAGGATGATTAATCTGGTTGTCTGAAAGGTGGGAGCTCCAGGCTCGAACTACCTCACTTCCAGCCACATTGAGATTGGGAAAACAGCATGTTTAGGGAAGTTAGAGTGATCACGGGTGGCTTTTCAGCTCCTGATTAACTGTCTTCATTGAAGTCAGTACAGTTCCTATGGATTTGCTGAAAGAGTTTGGATTGACATTCATAATTTCTGCTCGGCTTTCTCATTTGAAAATAAAAAAATGTGGTCTACGCCACAAGGAGAGATTCCTGGCCTCAAGGCAAAGTGGTGTGGGATGGCTCAAATCCACCCGATCCTTGGTGGGTTTGCTCTAGGGCAAACTGCCTACATCCACGCTGGCCAGCACTTGGTTTGGGTCACTGCTGGGCTTCACCCACAGGGCTGTAAACCCTTAACCATTCCTTTGGTTTGTGTTTTTTGGTTCAAAGTGTCTGAACTAATCAGAGGGCTGTGTTGTAGCTTGTCTGAGTAGCATTTGCATGGAATGATACCACAGGTACCTGGTGCATGCCTTGGGGCTTGGCACGAGGGGTGTGAGAGTAGGAGGGTGGATTGAGCTCCACAGCATTACAGCTGCGTGCTGAGTGGAGGCAGCTAAATCTGCTGTGGTTGTACATGTTTGGCCTTTAAGGTGGGTCCTTGCAATGAGTTTTTCTCAGGGTGCGACTTGAATTTCCTTCTGAAGGTAAGCTGGGGACTGACCTGTTGGAGAGCAGCGTAGGGGAAAGGGACCTGGAGGGTCCTGCTGAACAGCAGGACGCCCATGAGCCAGCAATGGGCCCTTGTGGCCAGGAAGGCCAATGGCATCCTGGGGTGGATTAGAAGGGCTGTGGTTCTCCTCCCCTCCACGCTGCCCTGGTGAGGCCGCATCTGGAGTATTGTGTCCAGTTCTGGGCCCCCCGGTTCCAGAAGGACAGGGAACTGCTTGAAAGAGTCCGGCACAGAGTCACAAAGATGATGAAGGGAGTGGAGCATCTGCCTTATGAGGAAAGGCAGAGAGAGCTGGGTCTCTTTAGCTTGGAGAAGAAGTGTTGTGGTTTAAGAGTTAACAAATTGAGGAAGGGGCAGACAGGTGGTAACTCTAGGACCCTGAGGGGTCAGAGGGCCGCAGGTATTCCCTCCCCTTCCCTGCCACACTCTATAAAAGCACAGGGAGTTTTGATTTCACTCTCTTTTCTTTCTCACTGGGGCTGTGCTGCTGCTGCGACCGCATCTCAGTGCAGCCGGACCTGGCTTCACATGCTCTGCACAATCCACCCCCATCCCAGAGCTGATTTTGTACATGCTTTTATATCCCTCTGCCCTTCATATTCCTTTTCCCTGTTTATCTTTGTTACTTATTAAATTTTGTTCGTAGTCTTAACTGCCAATACCATGTGAGGCACTTCCTTCCTCATTCCCCTTTTTATCCTGCCTTGGGAGGGAAGGGGGAGGGGGAGAGGGCTGATAGAAACCCTGCTCTGTGAGCCTTGCCCAGAGCCTTAAATGGAGACAAGAGGAGCCTGAGGGGTGACCTCATGAATGTTTATAAATATGTAAAGGGTGAGTGGCAGGAGGACGGAGCCAGGCTCTTCTCAGTGGTGCCCAATGACAGGACAAGGGGCAGTGGGTGCAAACTGGAGCATAGGAGGTTCCAGGTAAACGTAAGGAAGAACTTTTTCACAGTGAGGCTGCCCAGAGATGTTGTGGAGTCTCCTTCTCTAAGACATGCAAAACCCATCTGGGTGTGTTCCTGTGTGACCTACTCTTGGTGATCCTGCTCTGGCAGGGGGGTTGGACCAGATGATCTTTCGAGGTCCCTTCCAACCCCTACCATTCTGTGTGATTCTGTGAACAGGGATCCTACGTGTAAAGTAACGCGTTAAGTAGAGGATCAGGGAACTGGGATCTAGGAGTGAACAAAGGAGCTTATTTGTCATCCTCACTTGACACCCAAGCAGAAGAAAGAACTTGGCTTCTGTTAACTGTGCAGTGGGCCGCTGGCTTTCAGTGACCTTCTAAGGCATAATCCTTCATAACATCAAGCCTGTGAAGTCTTAGAGTTACAGATAACTAAACAGGTAAGAACTGTTTGCGTTGTACTACAATATAGACATTGCAGCTGCTCACTTGTGTGGCTTCTGAGGCAGGAGCATTTTGATATTTCTTTTATCCTTTTCACATAAGAACTGTAGTTTCAGTTTCAGAGATTTCTGCCGATATTTCAGAGCTGACTCTGTACTGGAACCAGAGAACCTTGTGTCTGGGTGCAGGAGATAAATGGAGTTGCTTCTAGGCTGCTTATTATTGCCGCTCCACCCTTGAGTTCATTGAATCAAATGTCAAGATTCTCATTAACTTCATGGGTTTCTAAATGGATAATGTGTTAAATTTTGAAGCTCTTTTTTTCATATCGAAAGCCTGTACAATGCTGCTTGCCCAAACTAGGAAAGAAGGCATGCAGTACGTCTTCTTTTGACCAACCTTGTCTATGAGATTCATGCCTCTGTTAGATTTAGGACAAATTTTTCATTGAACTAGAATCAGTGGGAGTTCTTGATTTATTTCAGTGAAGGCCAGCTTTCATTTTTATTCTCTTGATTTGTGTTGAACTGTGAGTATAGTGAACTTTTAAGGGAGAAAACAGTTCCTCAGAAACTCTTACACTGATAGGATTTGTGAAACATAATTTGAGATAGCTGTTATTCATGCCACGTTTTTATTGCCTGCTCTTCATCAGTTGGTTGTGCTGTGTATAGAGATGGAATTTCTTAGTAAAGCTGTTTTTCATTAGGTATTAAGGAATATATACTTTACAGCTAAAGCCTTATGTAAAGTTTTCTCTCTCTGCCCACATTGTTACTATTGTAATACTGCTTAGCAACTAAATCAAAAGAACAACAACCAAAAAAATGCTCAACTCCTCTCTTTACAGTAGAGAGAAGGGTCTAAGCTGCAAAATTCAGAGATCAGTCTGGATCTGAAGTTTCCAGCAGTTCAGGGATCTGAGATTGGTTTTATACTTGTAAATGTGAAAAGTTGTCCGAGTAACCTGGTTCTGCTTTTGGGTGTTCCGTGTGCAGCATTTACAGACCAATATATAAGGATGAAACAAAAGTCTTACCATACATAGCAATGAATTAAAAAAAGACAATGATGATTGTCCCCTTTTTTGGCATACCCAGAGAAGCTGTAATATTTTACTGGCAGCTTATCCCAGATCAGTATACTAAGTCCCCTTCCTCCCCCAGTTGACAGAACAGATGGTTCATCTATCTTCAATTTCTGAATCCTTCAAAATCCACACTGTGGAGAACTGGGGATAGGTCTTTCTGTGAAGACATCCTATGCCTCTAGTCCATTTTAATTCTCAACTTGATGGCTAATGCTTCAAGCAACACTTTAGTTATTAACCTGTTTCGTTGATTTTTCTGGAAATTTCTAAGGGGTGAGATGGTGTGCAGAATTAATACTGCTGGTGAAAATAATCACACAGAATCACACAGAATGGTAGGGGTTGGAAGGGACCTCAAAAGATCAGCTAGTTCAGCCCCCCTGTCAGAGCAGGAACCTAGAGTAGGTGACAAGGAACACACCCAGATGGGTTTTGGATGTCTCCAGAGAAGGAGACTCAACATCTCTGGGCAGCCCATTCCAGTGCTCTGTCACCCTCACTGTGAAAAAGTTTACCTGGAACCTCCTATGCTCCAATTTACACCCACTGCCCCTTGTCCTATCATTGGGCATCACTGAGAAGAGCCTGGCTCCATCCTCCTGGTGCTCGCCCTTTACACATTCATAAACATTCATGAGGTCACCCCTCAGTCTCCTCCAAGCTAAAGAGACCCAGCTCCCTCAGCGTTTCCTCAGAAGGGAGATGTTCCACTCCCTTCATCATCTTTATGACTCTGTGCCAGACTCTTTCAAGCAGTTCCCTGTCCTTCTGGAACCGAGGGGCCCAGAACTGGACACAATATTCCAGATGCAGCTGCACCAGGACAGAGTAGAGGGGGAGGAGAACCACAGCCCTTCTAATCCACTGCAGGATGCCATTGGCCGCCTTGGCCACAAGGGCCCATTGCTGGCTCATGGCCATCCTGCTGTCCCCCAGGACCCCCAGGTCCCTTTCCCCTACGCTGCTCTCCAACAGGTACCAAGTCAAGTAGTGCTTCGTCAGCACTGCAGGGGAAAGGTATGGGGAGCGTGTCTACAACCGCTTCTCCCTAAACATTATTATATAAGCCTGGAGCCTTTCAGTGGCAGAACTACTTTAGTGTGAGAGCTGTGGGCGACTGTGACCAGTTTAGGTCTGCCTGTATCCCATGGATGGCCCTTTAGGCAAAAAAAGGAAGCTAAGGGCTGTAACAATGCATCAGTGGCAGTATTGCAAGGACTGCTAAGAGGTGGGCTGAAATCTGGGCTGATTATGATTGGCTATGTATTCATAGTGGAATCATGCTTAGAAAAATAACATGAGCATCCTTGACAGTCAAGGACTGAAGTCTGTACTCACAGAAAACAAAAGGTTGAAAGACAGGCAGCATTGTAGCAAAATGGACAAGGAGATCTTGAACACCTTCATTAGTAGCAAAAATGAAACTAATTACTGGAATAACTGCAGGCAGGGAGGGGAAAAAGGATGCTTAATTTCTTTTCATTTTCTTTCCCTGTGGTGAATTTTCCAAGGTTTCAAAAGAATGATGGCAACTACCTAGCATCATGTCAGGAATGACGTCAAAATGACCAAGTCAAATGGGCTCTGTAATTGAGAATTTAAACCCACACGTTGCTGACACTGATGGATAACTTTTTAGAGAAATGAATGTTTTGTTATGGTGATTCACCAGCTAGCAGCTGGATGTGTTCCCCAAAATATTCAGAAATGTTCAGCTTGCTAAGTACAGCCAACAGATTGTGATGTTTGGGTAACATTAATGGGTTAATGTATAAATGTGTAATATTTTGTTAGTTCTTAGTTTCTAGGCAATGTGGGCCAAAATCTCTTCAGCAGCAGCACGGAGTAGTTGAATAGGGAGACAAAGTGGCTAGGTAGGAATTCCACTTAGGCAGGAGAAGTCCCCTGCTAACCGACAGCTACTGTAGCAGCTTTAAGGTAAACTTCGCTTCAGTGTCCAATCTGTTGAAATGCCAACAAGAGGTGGGAATTTGTTTCTGCTTCCGAGTTGGTCTCAGCTCTCGGCACAGTCCACCAAGAAAGCGGGCAGCAGCACAGGAATTAGGGCAGCACTGTAGCTTGGTTGCTGTTTGCAGTTAACGCTGGGCTGACTCACAGTGCAATCCTGATTTCACCAGAGCTGCCGTGGAGTTTCAGGTCTGAAGATGGAGCTCCCTGGCTGCCACCCAGCCTGTAGTATCAGATGCAGTTGGGGTCAGGAACACTTCAACGTCTCAGCTCCCTTTTCTTTGCCCATTTTGAGTCAGTCTCTTACTCTATTTCTTTATTTTTCAATTTCTCCTGCCCCATCTACAGGTACTATTTACCAATATAATAAAATGACACCATTGTAGAAAATAGAGCGCATACACACAAGCTAACGACGTCCCGTTCCCCTTTTTCAGTTCTCTAACATTATATTCCCTTTCTCCTTGTCTTTCCTGCTCATTTTGTGGCTATTTTGCATCTCAGTTTCGCTCTACACTCATTGATTACAGATGTAATATTTCCCATGTCAAATTCAGAGCTATAAAAATAGGCCACGGTGCAGAAAATATTTTAGGGAGAGTCTGGTTTAGTTGAGTTAGAGAGGTTACGTGTTGGAGAATAGCAACAGATTAATTTATTTGTCTGCAGGGAATCGTTAGAGGGATAAACAAGAAACTTCACTCACTCTCTACTGATTCATTCTCACCTGTTTTCCGAGATTGTAGCGACTGTGTAGAAATACAATGCGACCTAAATAGCTCAAATTCATTAGAACATGGTTATCAGGAAGCAAGAGGGCTAGCAGATACATTTTCAATGAGAAGGTAACATAGAGAGGTAGCTTTTTATTTTTTATGAAAGTGGAAAATTCGAGTTAACGTTTTTATTAAGTTAAGGCAACTAGGTCTTCAGCATGACTCGTGTACCTGCCGTATGGAGAGTGATGTGAAATAAGCTGGAAGCGACGTCCTTCTCACTACTTCCTTTTGCTTTTATTGATTTAAGTGAGGCTCTCGGGTATCTGATCCTCTCCTGATGCCTGGAGATTGTTCATTTAATCCCCGTGCATCAGCGCGATGTTATACCGCTCGTTCTCTAGAGAAAAGAATTAAGCGAATTACTAACGCATAAAATGCTCAAGTTAAAATGCTTAAATATTCCATTTGATGCAGTTATATATAGCTTAATGTAATAAGTGCAGGATCCTTTTAGTCAGAATGCTTTGGCTTTCATCTCCATTAAATGGAATACTAATTAACAGTTGATTCCCATTTTGTCAAGGTTTCTCTGTTGTTACATTCTTAAACAAGGTGAAAAAGGACTAATCTGTATATAATTAAAAGTAATCATCAGAGGCCAGTGCAATAGTGTCAGTACTGTAAATAGTGTCAGTTGTAAATACTGTGCTGTCACCCACCGGTTCTAAAATGAAACGGGAACTTAATCTATTGACTGACCTGTACCAGAAGTTGCTCCTGGGGAAGACAAGTTAGTTCAGCTTCAGTGCAGTTATTGCAAAGAGACTGAGAATAATAACCAAATACAGCCAG
Source organism: Baryphthengus martii (assembly GCA_013396935.1). Classification (NCBI taxonomy): domain Eukaryota; kingdom Metazoa; phylum Chordata; class Aves; order Coraciiformes; family Momotidae; genus Baryphthengus; species Baryphthengus martii. The sequence continues at coordinate 29,915 of VWZK01006323.1, read as the reverse complement.
TGATGAAGCAGGTAATAAAATCCAGCCTTTCGTTGAAGGAACTGGCCTGAAAATGCAATTCCAGGAGAGCTGCCTGTAACACTCAGCAACTAGTGGATATACCTGAAGTTCCCGGTATCCTGGCCAAGAAAAGCATCAGATAACTGGCAGTTGTCTATAAGCCACTGAGAGCTGGAACAGTTAATTCTTTTCCTGAGTAGTTTTTTGTGGTTTGGTTTTGTTTTGTTTTTTTTGTTAGAAGAGTTTATGAACCAAAACTGAACATTTACATGAGAGATGGTTGAATTTTTTGTATATTTTCAGTCCTGAAGCTGGTTAGATGTAATTACAGTGAAACAAAATCTTTTAATATTTGGATTTCTCCATATTGTATAATAAGATAAAAACCTGCAATAAATATTTTGAAACATTTTATATTACTTTTTTTCCCGCTGGATATAGTTCTGTTCGGCTGGAAACAGAACTATCCATTCCTGATTTATTTATTTTTCCTTAATTTTCAGCTTTTTGTCTTATTTCACTATGGAAACAGGCAATTCAACATCCAAAATCTGTAGTGAAAATACAGCTAAGAGTCTTCTTTTTATTGCAGAACACATATGTGTGTGTTTGTTTATTCTCATTATATTTAAATAAGCCATCACTGAACACAAAATTCACTTCAAGGACTACATACTAATATTCATCCATCTTCATGATTCCTGCTGTATCACTTTCTCTCTGTACTCAGACATTTCTGTAGCAACTGTATTGTGCTGGAAATTGAACACTGGCTGTATTTGGGAGAGCGACATGAAGAGGAGAGGAAAAAAAATTCCAGCAGAGTGATGTGTGGGGAGACGTCCTGGTGCAGGTACCCACTGCCTTCACTTCCTCCGTTCAGCACCAAGAGTTTGGTTCAGTTTTTGCTAATTTCATGAACTGAAACAGTCTCTAAGTGCAAAACTCATCTTTTAGAATTTTCTTTGGGGCCTGGTAGGAAAAATAACATATACTAGCTTTGTTTCTGCTCGATGGGAAGGAACAAAGATCAGCCAAGCTTGCTGATCTCAAAGCTGTATGTCAGCCCGTTGCTTATGGATTCCCTTGTCTGCATTTGTAAGATGTAGATTCTCGTAGGGTTTATTTATATGGAAATAATTTATGGTAAACCTAAAAAGTGCAAAGTATGGAAATTTTGTATGATTGCCCATGTTTTGTTACGGTCTTTCATATTTAATGTATTTAATCTGCTAATATCAAACACAGTCTAGAGAAGTAAAGCAAAACTGGTACCACAGTGACAATATGAGCAAAAAAAAGTCATGATAAAGGTAGTTGAAAGATCATTACTTTGGGAATTAATGTTACTAAACCTGATCTCAAATCTTACTGATCTCAAATCTTACTGATCTCAAATCTTACTGATCTCAAATCTTACTGATCTCAAATCTTACTGATCTCAAAGCTTGCTGATCTCAAAGCTTGCTGATTCCTTGGCAGCGTTGCCTTCCTATGGTGGTCATAAGGCCCCACGCACTTTATAAGTGAACTGCATTGAAGCGAACAGTGTGAGCATTTACTCCAACCTGATGCATTTTTATGCCTTGGCTCAGGGAGGAAAATGAAAACGAGATGAAGCTGTAGTATATTGTTGATTCACACTTCTTCTTTACCTAGTCTCCATGTAATAGAGGTTTGGAACAGATTCTACGCTATGACAGTTTCACAGCTCGAATCAATTTAGCAATCTGCACAAAGCGCCAGAAAATAAGAAGTTTTGTTTATCTTTTAAGTAGCTTTTGTGTCATTCCGTCTGTCCTCCTCCTTAATACTTTTCTCATCTTGATGCAAATGATGGCTTTTAGGTCAGAGAAATCTCATGCTAATTAACATTTCTGGTCACAGAGAGATGTGCAAAGGTAAGAAGAAAATTGCTATGCCAATGGTGATCTGAAATGTAGAAAGTAGTGGTGCGTTACTAAGGTATCTTTCGTCTGAAGAACAAGGAGAACCTTTGATTTCATCGAGAACTGAAATGGATAGACTCTTTGGCACCTGGAATTGCAGTTTAAAAGTAGCATGCAACTTGGATGTTTGTGTAAAATATGAATTATTATTTGCATAGGATAAGAGGTGTGCTAGTATTTTTGGACTATAAATTGGAGACATTGACAAATACTGCAGTACAACAAAAATACATTATGATTGTGTATGCATTCTTTCCTGGTGTTTGCCAAAGCTGACAATTTTTTTTTTTTTGTTTAACTAGGAGGTCCTTATTCTCTGAAATTAGGCTTCAAATCTTTATTGTGATAAATTTCTAGTGGAAGTTTTGGTGGAAATCTTACAGGACTTTTCAGAGTAACGGTTACAGTGAAACCGTAACTTCTTATTACCAGTTGCTTCTGTGCCAAAGATTGACAGGTACTCAGGTTTGTAGTCATCCTTTAAAAAGATAGCAATTTGTCTTAGAAGAGTATAAAGAATTGTTGTTGAGAGACAGGAAAGCAGTTGAGAAGATCATAAAGATGACAAAAATCTGTTCTATATGTATTTGAGTGATATTTTATAAAGTAATTCAAAGGACAAAGCCGCAGAGCTTCTATAAAGTTAAATGACGTCTTTTCAACTGCTACAAATTCTTGAAGGATTTAATGAAACATAGAATAAAAGAGAACTGTGAGCTAGAATGTATTGAGACATTTGAAAAGTTTTTGCTAAAGTAACTCAAACAAAATTATTAAGGAAAATGGAGCAACTAAGGCAGAGGAGAATTTTTGCCAGTCGTGCAAAATGGATGAAGAGGTAGGAAACATAAAAAGCAAGGCCTCTGGCTGGGAAGGACTGGCTTTGTACACCAGCTGGTGTATTAGTATGTTATCTGCCTAGAGTAATGGTGAAAAGCAGGATGTCAATACATGGTAATGTAATAAATTTATTTAAATTAGACAGTATTAGAAAAGATTGCTGAGAGCCCCAGGAGAATGTAATAGAACTTGGTAAAAAGATGTCAGATTAAATTCAATTTAGATGAGTGCACAGGAATTAAAATATAAATCACTTCAGTGTCAGCAGTTCTAAATTAGTCCTTCAGAAAAGTGAATGATATTATATTGGATTTTTTGAGAAACTATGTTTTGATTATGTAAGTAAAGATTGTAGTAAAAAGTGCAATAACGGTATTTTTAATTTTATGGGCTGTATTCTTGCACTTCTTGATTATTGATCCTTTATTATAGTGGTTCTATAAAGTGTTCCATGCTAGATTCAAGTGGCTTGGTACAAACACAGAAGTAAGTCCCATTCTGGTATCTAGTTTGTAGGTTTAAAAGAAAAGGTTCAGATGTTAATGTCAAATTTTGGTCATTTTTTTCCCCAAAAGGGGAAAAAAAACAAACCCTAACTATATTGAGGGCATGGATTTTCCAAAGCTCATTGTTCTGACACCAGACCTATGAAATTAGGGAAGGTTTCTCCTTTCAGATACAGACTCAGTTCTTGGTTCCTGGATGGGCCAAGGGACATTAGACCTTTCAATCTGTAGACTTTCCAAGTCAAACAGCAATAAAAGCTTTAAATACACAGACTGTCCTGATCTTTGAACCATAAAAATAGATCTGGTCTGAAAATTATATTTATGATTTTCAATTATGCTATACTAGTTACAATAACAAGCTGTTTCACAGCTCCTCAATTCAGCAGAATTTCCATGCAGATGAGGGATGTTGCCATCCCAGGCTGTGGGCAGCGTGGTGAGCGGCCAGAGGGTTATCCTCCTCACTCTACTGAAGCTGGGCCACGGTGCGGAATAGGCCCAGAAGGAAAGCATGAATAGAAACACTTGGTCCTGCAACCTGTTTATTTGGGACTTAGGCTGGCAGGGAATTCACTGGTCAGGCAGTACAAATAATCCAGGGACCTGGGAGTGCAACCACCGTCTTTCCCTCCCTAGCTGAGTTGCAGTATGAAGGGGACTCCGGTTGCATTTGGCTTCTGCAGAGTGGCAGCATCTTTATGTAGACTTTCTGAATCGTAATGAGCTAGGAACAGGCACGGAAATGCTTCTGAACCGATCTGAGTTTTGGTGTCCAAAACAGAGGTATTGATTGGATTTAGGTGCTTATATTTTCTTCAGTATTGCTGGAGACTGGATTTCTGAGCTGAGTTGGAAATAGAAATAGGCTCCCGAGCTTGGGGATGTGCAGGTTGCAGTGTGTCAAGCCGCATGAGCAGAGCATAGCCTTACAAGTACCTGGTAATACTGCGAGCATCATTTTTTACTTTTCCATAATGAAAAGATGGCTGAATTCCTATCTCTGAACACTTACAAATAACAGCTCTGAACTGAAACCGAGACCGGAAAATTTCAGCCCACCTGATGAAAATCGCTGTTTTTCAGCCCTGTTTCGCTCTGCTGCTTTCCTGAAAGCACCAGAAACTCTGCTGCAGAGAGAGCTGGGTATTAGAACGAAAATGTGGATGTAATCTGTATATTGTGGCTGCTCTCAAGTGTCTGCAGTCAGAGTGCTTTGCACGAGCACTTTGCGAAGTAATTGCAGATTTGACCCAAAGTCTTTTCTAAGTCCTTTACTGGTATATAGTGTAGCTCCTCTGGAAAGTAAAGGCACATCCAATTTAAAATCTTACCTGTGGAATGATCTTATCTTTAAAAAAAGAAAACCAAATAAAAACCCAAATAAAGAGATTTAAATAGTATTTAGCCTTGTGCTTACTCAGTTATGATGTCAGTTGCTGCTTGCTACATTAGATATTTGTATAATGAGCAAAGTGGTTTTTAAGTGAACCAAAACACAAATTTGTCCGGACTATGAGGTCCCTTCTGATTTCACAAGGAAATGTTGGTATTACATAAACAGAGGCATTATATATTATATATGGTTATGTGCCATTTGACTCTCTCTAGCTTTTAAAAATATCCTTAAAAAGGAGCAAAAGTTGTAGAAATGGAAAATTACCACAGCCAAGCATAAATAATGAAATGATACCATCTTGTTGCTTTAAAAAAAAAAAAATATATATGTATATCAGACTGTTGCTTATGGATTCCCTTGTCTGCATTTGTAAGATGTAGATTCTCGTAGGGTTTATTTATATGGAAATAATTTATGGTAAACCTAAAAAGTGCAAAGTATGGAAATTTTGTATGATTGCCCATGTTTTGTTGTGGTTTTTCATATTTAATATATTGAATCTACTAATATCAAGCACAATCTATAGAAATAAAGGAGAGCGGATGCTACAGTGACAATACGGGGAAAAAAAGCCATGATAAAGGCAGTTGAAAGATTTGGCAATTAATGTTATTAAACCTACAGGGATTTACACAGTAGAAAAATGAAGTTTTGGTTGTCTTCAGCTCTTTGAAGATATTTCTATGCAAAAGAATGTCTACTGTACTGTCAATGAGAAACTAAGTAATTTCGAAAAGTATTTTCTTTTGGTAGAACCGTCAAATCCAAACCAGTAGGAAAAGAAGAGCTTTCCAATTTGTAAGTAGAGCGGGAAGAAGCTCTGCTGCTGACCTGATTCAGCAATAGATAACATAAGGGAGCAGAGATAATTAATAGAAATAACAGTACTTTTGAACATTATGTTGCAAAAGCAACACCTCCAAAAGTGAGGAACAGATCTTGATGTTTCTACAACAAAGGAAACAGTGACTGTATAAAAAAAAATACCCCTGCAAAATCATACATTCAGAAAGAAATTCCTAAACATACACAGAAATTTGGCTGAGGAAAAATTACAGTCTTATATTTGCAAAATCTGGGACAGGAGCTATAACAATTTCCTGGCATCAAGCAAAGAATTTAACTGCCAGCTCAGTTTTTCCATCTGATGCAATATTGTTGGATAATACACAGTGCTTACGCTGGTGCTCTTTGTCATCAAAACACTAATGCAAATTTAGTACTGCCAGTCCCAGGCATTCTGAAGCAAGATGGACCTCTCAGAACTGGCTTTAAATGGTTTGGGTTTATTCTTATTTTGTTTTTTAAAACTCAGTTTCACAGGAGAAATTAGTAACAATGCTAAAAAGGGACTTTCTGTGGAATTTAATATTTGGAATTTAGGTAAAGGCTGAGCGCTTTGTCTTACTTTACTTCAGAAGTTGCAGGGTTTGGGTTTAAATCCAGGGAAAATGTTTTTCAGAATCAGTATCAAGTTCAGGCTAATCTGTAGAGATAACATGACCTTTTTTGATGTCTTAAGAGTAGGTGTGCTCTGGGGTGGATGGAGTTGAAATGATAAATGGAATATGGAGTATGTCACAATTTTTGTAGAAACTTTTAATGGGTTTTATCACGATCTTTTATTTAGTACATGTGGTTTTATACATTTTGAGCAACAGAATAGATTTCATCTGTGCATAAGAAATGAATTACACTGAATGGAGAAACAGTCCCAGTTAGATGATGGGTTTAAAAAGGAAGGCCAAACCATAGAGTTATGAATGAATATTGGGAAATTCCCTGTATGAAATTCTGTTGCCACAATATATTCCAGAACTCCAAATCCTTTAAGCAAAGATAAAAGCACCTCTGCTAACGTGACCCTTAAATCCTGCAGCCTTGTATGTGCATTGATTTGCTGCCTGCCGAAGAAATAACAGTCTGCTTGTTGTGTTTGTTGCTGATTCTGACAGTGTTGACATTTTCTCCGTGGCTTTATCAATCCCTTGCCTACTGTGTAAAAGTCTGGGAGAGGACTTCTGCTCTCCACAGCTCTTCAACAGTCTTCGTGTTGTCATTGCAGTTGCTATCCAGCGTGAAATACTCCCTTCAGTATCCATTTATACTTGGGCTTCAGTGAGATTTGTCACTTTGTCAAATGCTTATTACCTGTTAATAAGAAAAATTCTGTATTTTAGAGAGAGGACATTGATCGGTTGAGTTCCGTGTTAATAATAACTAATCTCAAATCATCGTGGATAAATGATGTCACTTTTGTTTTTTTTTTCATTGCTGGCAAGAGAAGCCTGCTTAGTCACCGCAGTTCATTCTGGCTGTAGTTCCACAGCCTTATAATGAATCAGTTCAGTCTCTATTTCTGGTTGTCTCTGGATATTTGAAAAAGTTGGGAGCAGTTTTTAAAGTAGGGTTTTGATACCATCTTAAATGACATTGGTTGCCTTTTCACATAATTCTGATGGAATTCTTTGTTTTTGTACTTTGTTTCACCAGAACAGCTAAATCTGTCGTTCCCTCACAAATAATACACGACCAGCTTGCTTCGCAACACGGAGGATTAATATAGACTGCTTACTCTTAGATGTTTTAATAGTATTTGGGAGAAAAAGGATTCCTTTCTATCTGTTTTCAGAAGCATTAAAATGTTTTACCATTTCAGTCCTTATACATTGTCTTTGATAACTCTGTTGTAGAATTATGGAAACAATAAATCCTTTCTATCTTTAATTGAAATCCTTCGGTATTACTTTTTAGGGCAGTCTGTGTTTGGCAGTTATTTGTGCATATTCAATAGGAAACTTATGTTCTTGTAGATTCTACAGTCTTTAACTTTCAACATTGCAAATCTTACGGCCCACAAATGTTTTCCATGTTGAGCGGTCCCAGTTTATTTCCTTTTTTATTTGCTGCATAGATCTTATGTTGCATCCTTTTTATTTTTAGACTCTATGGAAATAATTGTTGCGCTTGTTGAAATCATGAGGACCGAATCAGTCTTGCACTCAGTTCCTCTTCTTGCTAACTCTAGTTCTAGCTCTGCGCAAATTAAACCAGCATTCCTACTGAAGGCTACAGCTCTGCCTCAACCTCTGTTCTGGCTGGGCAATCCCACCTTCCCTGGTGGTAAATTGGATCAGGGAGCTCATTCGTCATCATCTGTCAGGTGGCTCTGTGTTCATGCTACAGACACTGGTGTCCACTCCAAGGGAGGTTAGAGGAACAGGGATGGAAATGAGTACTTGGGACTGCGAGGTGCTACAGCTTTCCATCAGCACTGCAGCTTCAAATTGTCAATGGATCTGTGAGGCTGGCCAGTGAGATGTTCTCCAAGGAGGCTGCAAAAGTAGCTGGAGCCTGGCGAGTGCTTGTTCCAGTGGCTGCACGTTTGTTTTCCCGGCGCACTGCTTCCACGCATCGGTCCTCCACGTACACAGGCTCTGGCGGTTGGTTGAGGCGCCGCATCTTTTGCAGATCCAGACAAACTCAGAGCTTTCCTGTAGAGAAATACTGACAGTTCAACGTGTCTAGAAAAAAAGACGTGTTTTTTTTCTGAGTTTCTGAGGAGAACCTTGTGAGGGATTTTTTAGGTTTGAGAATTGTTCGACATTTGTATCCCAGAATTTTTGCTGATGGCAACAATTGCCTGAAGCATTAGGCTTAAGAGGTTTCTCTTTTGCCTTTTTTTTTTTTTTTTTTAAATTGAATATAGAGCTGCTGTAATAAGATACGGCATGTGCATCATATCCTTCTATGGAGCCATTACAGCACCACCCTGTAGGCAGGGAAGGAATTTCTTGCCCTTTGCAGTCCCTTCCGATTTGTTTTTTTTTGGGGTAGGTAGCACAGAAGGGTAGTGCTATTCCTAACCACAACAATGTGTTGTACCAACATCGTCTATATAGTAACTGCAGTTTTGAATGTTGTATAAAAACATGAGCAATAACTTTGCTATTCAAATGCTGCTTATTCTTCGCAAGTTTCTTTTCCTGTAAAAAACACCATCCAAAAAACCCTGCTAGAACATTGTAAGAAGTAAAGTATAGTAAAGTGAAGTAGCCAGTAACTGGAATGGATATGACTGCACGGAGAAAAAGATGCCATGTTCATTTGGGACTACCCTGTTTATATTGCTGTTCAGTCACTGAACATGTCCGGGGTGAAATATAGACTTACATTTAGAGAACTCTGAACAGTGTCTAACTGAGTTTCAGACTTATGTAGTTAATAAAAGAGCCAATTCTCTTCAGACAGCCTTGAATTGTTATTAAATGTATAAGTTTCATTTTAGGCAGCAGGTTTCTACATACTAGAAGCCTCAGGCTAAAGCAAAAAGAAAAAGGAACTTGTATATGTTTGTAAGTATAGTGCAGAAAAGAAAAACTCTGGTTTTGCTGCCAGGTCTTCAACTAACTTAGTTGTAAGGTGCTTTTTGTCTCCCTTTAAGAAGGGCAGGTAAGAAACACAAGTTGAGGAGAACATAATTTTATTTCTGGTGTTCTCGAGTAGCTAGTGTACTTTTAATCAGCAAAAGCATTGAAGGAAGGAAAGCAACTGCTGCTTCTTAATAAAACATTTTCTCTGTCCTGCGCAAAGAGCAATGGAAGTCCACCTGAGAATTTTCACTAGGATTAATGGGACTAGTTGTAGAAATGATACCTACTGTAAAGAGTGAAAAAACAAGGTCTGAATTAATAAAGCCTTACAGTAGTACTATGCAGTAAGTGCAGAAGCTTCTTGTTTCTTTCCCAACTTGAAAACTAAGGCAAAGAGAAGTCATACAATTTGAATATAGCATTGTTTTTGTGTTAGAGTGAGGAAGTGAATCCAAGTTATTAATTCTTGACAGTATCTTCCTTCCCACTTAGAAAACAGCTTTTTTTTTTAATGCTTAGAAGTGGTAAAATCATCGACGTGTTTGTGATAAAAGTTCATGTAGACAACACTGCCTTATTTCTAAAGCAGAACTGAACCAAATGGAGTAAGACAATAAAACCTGTGCTTTAAGGAAACTGCTCTTCCCAGCAGTACCAGTGTACTTGTAAAACTTACCGAAATCAAATTGTTTTCTTTAACTTGATTCAGATAGTGTCTCACAGAAAAGATATTCTCATAAATGAATGGCTGCTGTGGGCTTTGCCATTCAACTTAACTGCTTCCATTTCCTGGCAAAGTGGCTCTCCTAAGTTCTCAATTGTTTTCTTTTGCCCAACAAAAGGCTAGTAACACTTCCTCTTGGAGGCAATCCGGTAGAGCATCTGGAAATGGATGTTTTAAAACTCTGCTCATCTTACCTGCTGATGGGTGGTGGAAGTGACACCAAACTTTACATTCAGTAAGTAGGAACTTCCCTCCAAGGCTGAGTGCTTCTAGGTGCCCAGCACAACAGTAATTCTTGAAGCAGCTGCTGCTGTGAGTAAACACATGGGAGAAAATTTATCTGGAATGTAAAGCTTAAGCAGTGTTTTGGAACTGTAGCACTGACGTAAGGTCCAACAGTTTAAATGAGATGAGCGAAATCATTGTTCTGATGCTGACTTTATAGATAACAGTAGCCAGAAGTAAAGCTTATGAAAGGTGCAGAGCCTTCTGGAGTGATTTACAGAGAAACTGGATGTGACAACACTAGTCAGTCTAAAAAAATAACAACAGCCCACAAGTTAAAACAGTGGAACAGCTTTTTCTTAAAGTGTAATGATGAAGACAAACAGACGAATGTAGGAGGAATAAAATAAATCGGCTGCTGACACCTTCTTTGAAAGCACTTTTAAAAGAGAATAAAATTACTTGTTAGTGCTTTTTAGAAATACTTTAAGCTTTTCATCCTTTTAAAGAAGAAATTGAAGCAGCTCTTGATTCTGTTCATACTAAAAATGGAGTGTTGCCCAATTCCGTGAGCACTTTCACATCACAAGAAGTGTTATGTCAAAATGACAACTGTTAGTTGTGAGAACAGATATCCTTCAACCCTATTTTTAACCAATGCAGTAAGATGACTTAACTGCCATCAGCTATCACGACTTCGGCCTCCAGTCCATATCCATTTAATGCAAGATTCTAGGGAGGAGATGGGCTTCATGCTGGGTAGAGAAAATTAAAAGATTTGGGTTGGAAAGTGTTCCGAGTGTGGTGGTTCTGTGCCAAAACCAGTCAGTAGCTTTCTGCCTAGACTTTACAAATCAACAGCAGCATCTATAGTTGGACTTCCAAGCAAAAAAGAGCACAGCATAAAAAGTCCTGATACATGATGCTCAATACTGTCACTTCACCTAATCTCTTCCCAATCCTAATGGCATCATTCTGACCTTATTTCCTCCGTATTCCTACAAAAACCAGTTTGGTTCTGATTGTGAGTTACGAACCTGTTTTCCTGGGTCTTAAGCAATTGCAGAATTTTCAGATTTTAAGCATCTCAGCAGATATATATATAACTGTTTTAAACAACTCTGTTGCTACAGCCTACTGGGTGCTTAAAAAACTTGAGCAGCTTAAAACTACTTTTTTATCTTTTCCATGTGTTGGGTTTTTTGGGGGTAATATCTCTTGTTTCAGTGCAGTGTAAGAGACCTTACCGAATCGTTTTACAGCTTTGGGTGTTTTAGAGAGTGTTCCTTCCTGCATCTGTTTATTTCTCACAATAGTTAAAAGAGGGGAGAAATACCAATATTAAGAATAAATGCCTCTTAAATGGTATTGTAAACTTACTTTTCAGAGGCTGTAGCTAAACAAACTAGTATTTAGGTGTAAGTGACCAAAATTCTATTTTTATCATCAGAAACACTGAAAATAAAACACGATAAATCAGACTGAACAACGAGGGAGGTTTGGAAAAGGGAAGATTAATTTGTTTGTCCCTGCCCTGTCCTCCTGGCAGTGCGTGTGACACAGGATGACCCTCACATGCTCAACCCTACTAGAGTGGAAACTTCAGGGGAACCCCAGCTTGGATTCCTGGCCGCAGGTTAGACATGTATGAGCAGAAGTGCTGTGCAGCCACCCCACAGCCTCTCTGAATCGAACCTGCTTAGAGGCTGCAGGAAAAACTTGGTGGTGCACTGGTCTCAGTGGTCGGAGTTATGGAGATTCTGTTTAAACATCCACATTTATAAATTAGGTTCTACACTTTGTACTTACTGGTTTGGTTTTTTGTTCGTTTGGTTTGGTTTTGGTTTTTTGTTTGTTTTTTTTTTTTCCATCTGCCATTTTAATGCAAGTTTTCTGGTGTTTAGTAATTTTCTGGTAATTTTAGTAGAAATCATTGCTTACTAGTTAAAGTGATTTCTATTTGATCATTGCGTGGTGGATGAGGTCAAATAAAATGCCCTTGTGGTTCTGGTATGTATTCTAAATCTTTATGTAGATGGTTTATTTGATAACTGTTATTCTGCTGTAGCTATTCAATGGGGTTTTATTCCTTATTTTATTGCCCAGAGAAGTGATGGATGCCCCGTCCCTGGAAGTGTTCAAGGTCAGGTTGGACAGGGCTTTGAGCAACCTGATCAGGTTGGGGGTGTCCCTGCCCATGGCAGGGGGGTTGGACTACATGACCTTGAAGGTCCTTCCAACCCAAAGCACCCTATGATTCTATGATTTGCAATCAAATCTGGAGAGCCAGGTGTACGAGGGAGCAGTGGGCTATGTTGCGTACGGTGTTACAGAACCATGTTAGTGTTCCTTAATGATGAAGTGTCATAAATTGTGGTCATGTATCTTTTTTAAAACACATGAATACAGGTCAGAAATGTATTGAGTGCCTGAAAATGTTGCTTAGAAAATCTTGCAGACTCTCTTCCGTTGTGAACACTAGTTTTTGGTGGTGGGAAAGGGTGATTCTTACAGTGCTTTCTGTCTGTGGATTTAATGAAAGACTTTACAAGGGATTGTTGTACCTATTTGCAGATGAGATTGAGACAGAGAGAAAAGAAGCCATTTCTCCGAGGTCACCTGGAAAGCTAATGAAGGAAAACCGATGAATTCAGAGGTCTAGGCCAGTTCTCTATTCAAGTGTTGTGCTGCCTCCTTTGCTTCCAACTGTTCCTATTTTCCTGAAGAGAGCAAACATCTCCACTATTGTTTCCAACCAAACTGAGGTAAGTGTTCTAAGAAAGCTTCTGCTATGAATTTCTGGTTTTATTGTTTGCTTCTAGCAACATTATACTGTTAACCACTTTGAGCCTGGGTTTTTTTTACCAGTTGATACCACTCTAATTCCAATATTGCTGTTTGAAATTAATTGGGGTACTGTATATTTTTACTGATACAAATGAAGGTAGTGTAGCTCAGGTTTTCTACATTAGAACTCCTAACATTCTGCCATTAAAGAGAGATGCCTCTTGCTGCAGTATATCTCATAATCTCTTTATTTATAGAAAAAAAAAAATTATACCAAAAGCAAAATTCAGGGAAAGGCCTTAACTTTACTTTAAGTAAAGTTCTTACTCAGATTTAAGTTATTAGAAAAGGGCAAAAAGGAAAAATGGAATTATTTTTTCTTATAATTCTTGACACGAACCTGTTCAGTTTATTTCTGCGAATAGCGTCCTGCTCCTTAGAGAATTCCTAGAACTGCCGTTATAAATCTTTGCTTAGCAAGATCCGTTTCCTCAAGACGATGCTGTTCTGGCCATGACATTAACAAAAACTGTATTTATATTTTCAACTTCCTGATGGAAACATTGCTGGTTAGAGCTGGTTGAAGATCTTTTAAGCAGTCACTTTCACCTATCTAGTGGAGCTGGTAGCTTCTTTTCTTTCAGCTCATCTCAGGCCCTGGGTCTGCCGAGACTATTTAGCTCCATCAGCCTGTGACTCATGAGCAGTGTGTATTCATGGGCTTGCAGGGGACTTTACTAGGAGTAAGATGAGGTTGTCCCTTTGCACTGACCACCTGGCTGTTAGTAAACCACAAAGATCTATAGACTTCCAAGCAGGATTTAATATGACTGAGCGTGATCCCACTGGATTTGACTGACATTTTGGTAATGGCTTCAGTGCAGCAGAAATAAGCCTTTAAGAATCAAACATTTTCCGTTTTAAAAGGCTACCCTTCGTATTACTGCAGCAAGCCTAACAATGAGGGATGGCACAAAAAGAAGCGATCGTGTGAAAAGCCAGGTAACAAGCCAGTGTTTCAGCATATACACAAGGATTTGCTAAACTGAGTAAACACAAATAGATGTAATTCTGATGCTTTCTAACTTCTACCTACTTGACTTTGCAAGTCAATAATACTTTTCAACGTGTACGTTACCTGTAATTGAATAGGGACCTTTCTTTGCTTAAAAGCTGTGGGTTTTTTCATGAGACAACGCGGTAGTGTACATAGAAGTGTCTGGACTTGTTAAATGTGTACTTTTCCCTGAAATTTGCAGGTTACTTATTGTGTATGCTTTGACAATTTTAATGCAATTTTTTTTTCTATGAAAACGTTATAATGTGATGGTTTTTGACATCCAGATATGACCTGTACTTTCTTTGAAAAACAAGCTTCCAGCTTCAGGACTCTGACGTAGTGTGTCCTGCTTATTAACGGAGGAGATCTTAGTCTCTTTTCTGAAATCCAAATATCTGTACATAAATTTCAATCCCTAAAAAGAATGCAAGAACACCGTTGGTTCCAAGATCACAATTAATCACATATGTTCAAGACTCTTCATTTTTTCATCCTAACTTTACTGGTATCTTATTCCTTATAATTTCTGGCTAAAATCATTCACACAACATCATTTTGTGTGGCCTTTTTAGAGGTGCTGTTTGTTCTGTCTCAAAAGTTTCCTTTTTCGTATTATTCAGTACTGGATATTATCCTGAGATCTATTCTCTATAGCAAATTGCTTTTTTAGCATTCTGGTACAATAAATGGCAATAAAATGCTGTGAGTTTTCTAAGTTGTATAAGAAAATCGTGTCATTTATGGTTTTTATTGAAAAGAAACCCATTTAATTACTTTTTAAAGCTTTTTTAGTCATCTTGGCAATGTGCAGTGTGTAGAAGTAAGAGTATGTGACTCAAGAGAAAATGTGTTGATACTCATTTTGGAAAAAAAATCCAGTTGTATTCATATAGAGCCTGAGCTGAGAGCCAGGGGAGCAAACAGAACACGAGTCCTTACATACTGGAGAAAATCTGTCGTTGCTGTAAATTTTCATAACTCAGTTGGCTTCAGTGAAGCTACACTGATTTATAGGAGCTGGGTATTTTTTGCACAGTGGTGGTATTTTCTTTGTTTACTCTAAGAAACAGCTGTGCTTAATCCTGCACAGAATAGCAAAAAATCATGTGCCCTGACCCGTATCCCTGACCTCGGTGAAGTTCTTCTGGGTTTACATTAATCAAACTAGGATCTGAATCTGGTTTAATATATGCAAAATACTGAGAGGCATTTCTTTCTCTTTTTCTTACTGCTTTGAGCCATTTAGTTGGATCCAAGCTAGTTAAAAGCTGAGCTAACCAGATGGTTGGGGATTTCCCTGTGGAAGTCTATCCTGGGGAGACACAGAACTAGAACAGGGGGTTACTTGATTGGAGAAATACTGGAAAGCATCTGGCTAGAGTGTTGTTGGCCAGCCACAGGTGATTGTAAGCCGCTAGCCTGACCTGGGGGGTTGTCATGATACAGAGCATCCCTAAAGCCATCCTTTGTGGCACTGGGTCTGAGATGACTCTGGGATTATTGGACAGAGGAGGGAATGTGCCCCCTCTTCTCCGAGCTATACGGAGTGCATCTCGGCTTCAATGAAAACTTCAGTCTTTGAATTATAATTTTCACTTGGGAAGCCAGAGTTTTATATTTTCATTTTGAAGGGTACTGTTTTGTATGCAAACCTTTCCAAGCATCAAGATGAGAGTATTCTCTAAGGTGTGTTACTGCTGCTTCAAGTACACGGTTTTGCAATTCATTAAAATCTACTCTCTTGCACGAAAAAAATGAGTTGATAGAAAACCCGGTAACGTACGTTTCTGAAATGGCATGGATAACCTTATGTTCCGGTACATCTCCAGTAATTATGTTTCGGTTACTGTGCAGTTTGCAAATTTAAGAAGTGCTACAGAACAAAGAATGTCCTTTTAGTGCTATTGAAAGAAACCTAGCGTGTTTCAACTGATGAATATTACTGGTTTATTATAATATTCCTACAACTATTTCCAATACCAATAAAGAATTTTTTAGTTCTTTGTATTATTTTCATATTTAATCAATGATTAAACTGGCTTACCCATTAAATCTCAAAGTCACAGTATGAATTTAATCTATAATGACCCAAAAGTTTTGACTGTATCTACCCAAGACACCGTCCTGTTCTCGGGGGAACATCCTGACAGTTGAAATTTTTTAATAGTTTGAGCAAGTAGTTACCACATGCAAATGGATGGCAGTTAACTTTTCAGTCAGAAGCCCATTGCAGCTGAATTGATGATGTATGTCATATTGTGGGCTGACAGAGGAAAATATATCAAACACCAATTTGACATAGTTACAGAATTTTTTTCTCGTCCCATTTGCATTGTTACAAATTGTGCCTAAATTTAGATGCGATCAGCCTGTACTTCTGTTGTTTATGTGAGTGTAAGTTGGCAGGGATGTGATGGCCCTACCCTATGTGTAATTAGCAGAAGAGGAAAGAACTGGATGGTTTGCAATTTGAGTAAATGTAATTTATAAAAGTTGCATAAAAATGTAATACCTTCAGCCGCTGCAAATGTTTGGAGGAAATCTTGGCCAAGCGTTTTACGTGGTGGTGGAAGATCCCCTTTAGAATAAGGATTAACGTACATTTCAACATTTCTTCATAGGGCTTTTTCATTTTTCATTTCAGCCCATATCCGTAGTTGCTCTCAGTCAAAACATCTGTCTTAATATTAAATGAGAGTGCTTCTGGTTGTTTTAGAGAAGAGTGTTATGAAATGTGGGGATAGAATCATCATCTCTCTAATACAGCATTAAGAAATTCCCTGCATGGAGAAAGACAGATTTACACTTGCTTTATCTTATGTGGGCGTGAGAGATAATGGGAGTATAAATCTCAGTAGGATGATAAAATGTGTAATTTAGAATCTCTTCATGAGATTAATGCTGTACAATTTTTTCTTTCTGGGTTGGTTTTTTTTTTTTGGTGTTTGGTTTTTTTTTCCCAGTTCATGAGATTAATATTTGCATGGGTTACAGTTTCCTTATCAATCAAAATAATCAACTGAACATAATCTAATTACAGGATTTTGGAATTTTAAAATAAATAATCCTAGGGTTATTGTTTTTAGGAATAAAATTGTTCTATAATAGTTTCAATGTAGACTGTTAAAATTCAGTTTTTATTTAATTGTCTGGAACATTTAAGTAGGTATATTTTATGATACTGATTTTAGTTTAGGAATCAATACTTTCTAGAAATATGGTACATTGTGATAATCATAGAATCAGGGAATTGTCAGGGTTGGAAGGGACCTTAAAAGTTCTAGTTCCACCCTCCCTGCCACAGGCAGGGACACCTCCCACTAGAGCAGGTTGCTCAGAGCCCCATCCAACCTGGCCTTAAAAACTTCCAGGGACGGGGCTTCCACCACCTCTCTGGGCAACCTGTCCCAGTGTCAAGAAGTGGAAATACAGGAGGAAAAAGTAACAAGTAAAGAAGGAATGTAAAGATACTTTCTAGTATCAGTGTTAGGACTGATTACTAACATGCAATAAAAATCCAATAATTTTGTGAGATACTTTCTATTAAGCCTATTACCAGATGTTCATACTAAAAACAAAAGCTATTGTATTCATGAACTCTGGTCAGAGAGACTGAGCATCAGAAGCTTCTTAAAGCCCTTTGTTTCTGCTTTGTAAGAAATGCTGGAAAGCAGCGTAATTAAGGGTTTGGTTAATAAACTAAAACAGAAGTCAGTAGTCCTGGCTCTCCCGAGTGGTTTGGCATTTCACCTCATTTTCTGTGTTTTAATTTACTAAGTGAAGGTCAGGGTAGCAGTACAGAGCTGCATGAAGATCCCAGCTGATCCTGGCAAAAATATGTTAGAGGAGCCTGTTCTCTAATTCTGTTGCTAGGAGTTCCTGTTCAACGTACTTGTTCTACGGAAACCTCATCCTGTTCTTATTTATCTCCTCTGAAGTATTGCTTCTTGTTGCATGAGAATGCCCTCAGACAAATGGTTCTCGTGATCGTTTTGTCTTTTCAAACGTTGGATTGCTTATTGTCTGCCTTTGTTTAATGCTTTCAAATTGGATTGGATCCATTTATTTATTTTTTACAGATTGAAAATAGCTTCTCTTTGAGGTCAAACTTTCAAATTCAATCTATAGTTATACCTATTCTGGAATTTAGTTTTTATTTCTGAATTGAAGATCGTTTCCTTTGTCAGGAAACCGTTTTAAAAGTTCCTCCTATGTGCTTTTTATGTGCCTTTTATATGTTCATTTATACTACAAAAATGAAAGAAATGCTTCAGTATTTTCTGGAATTTGGTGTGATTTAAACATTTATTATTGATTCCAGTGTGAAGTATGCTGTGGTAACTCTTTTCTTAAAATCTTACGCTGTAAACTCAGAATTTAAGCTCTTTATTTTTAGAATTTAGTAGAAGTATTTCTTAAATATCCTTCAGCAGAAGCGAGTGTGTGAAACGTGCTGCAAAACTTCGGTGATTCCAGCTGTTGGGAAGTACATTTTGCTCTCTCCAAGAAAGAGTTAATCAAATACTCCTCAGGTTTCCAAGCTCTGCAGAGTATACTGAGCCTTCCTGACCCTGTCCTCTCCCATCCACTCTGCCTTGTACCATCTTTGTTCATCATGTGACAGGAATAGCACTGCTATTTTAGAAATCAGTTCTTAACAAAATTAACCATTATAATCCGGTTACAGAGAAAAGAAAGGAACTGAACGGTCCGTTTGTTTTTCCACTTAACGAAGATGCTCTTTCATAACCTTCAGCCATGCTTCTAAGTCAACAGTTTTGTGTCCTGTGCAGAAAACAGTCATGGTTTGCCTTCAATCCTGAGAAACACACAGAACTGGAAAAAAAAGGGGTGAGGTGGAGCTGGGTAGAAGTGACGTGCCTGGGAAAACGCTTTGAAAATACCTGGCACATTGTCTGTGCTGCATTAGTGCACATACAAACATTTACCCCTCAGAAGTGAGCTTGTGTTATATAGTATTTCTGGCAGAGCTCAGCTAATAGAATTAGAAAAAGTGGAGATGCCATTGGAGGCAAATAAATCCCTTTAGCCTTTTCCTAAAATGGAAGATGAGAATACTCTGAGCTGCTTTTCAAACATTACCGCTGCACACTGTAGCCTGTGTCTGGGAAGAACAACAGACTTGCTTGTATCATTGTTCCAAATATCTAATATAATATGGAGTATTACCAGAAAGATGCTTCCAAGCCACAACCTTCAGGGTTTGAAGGTGCTTCCCCTCCCCAGTTCTTCAATCCATCTCTGTTTTGCAATTGCAAATCGCAGAGCTTGGTCTTTTAATCCGTTTTTTTCTTTCTATTTATGCCATAAATGTTTCAGAATTTAGCTGTACATCCTTTCTTCTGTCTGATGCAAACGCCGCAACATTTTCTTCTTCAGTAATCTTAAAATTGAATAATAGTAGTAGTTATATTTAGCTTTTATGTTGTACTTTACTGGGTAAAAAAAGCTGTAAAAAATTAATTAGAGGTTTAATGAATAACATTTTTTTTCCTCCCTCTGCCTCTCATTGTCATAATTACAAAGGTTTTTATTTTTGTGCTGTGAGAAGCCGCACTACATCAAGGCCAACAGAGTGTTTACAAAGAGGTGATACAGGAGCTCTCTGTAGCCATAAAATCCAGCGAAGTAAGCTGGCATTGGCTCCTATAAAGTTCTGTTATTACAGGATTGTAATTTCACTTGGAAAACTGTGAAAGTTTGTTTCTATAACTGCTAGTAATGTTGTTAATAATCGTGTCCTGGATCAGCGTAGCACATCATTGATCAAACCCATTGCAACTTCATTTTAATTCAAATGTGAGAAATTTGACAAGCCCTTGGCTGTCAGGTATAGATTTTTCCCTGATATGCTTCAGGTATCAAAGTTAGAATTGCAAAAACATTTAAAGAATAAAACTCCAATTTACAAATCTGTCAATAACGGCAGCAGCAGCATTATGACTGATGTAATATAATATAAGATTACATGGGGGAAACTCAGCACAAATGATTTTTGTAGCACTTGTTACTGATCGATTTTACAAGTAGTAACATTTGGCATAACGACCATCTAATACACGTCAGTACTTACTGCTGACAATTCTTTAGGCCCTTTTAAGAGTCAGGGATTACAGTGTTTAATTTTGACATTGCAAACCTTGTGTTGGACTGTTGAGGAGAACTCTTGGAGTTCAGTTCAACAAGCAAACTGTATTGTTGTGTTATTGTCCACTCTTTTCCGTGCTATCCATCCTTATTCCTTCTGCAAACATCATCTTTCATGCTATATAGTCTATAGTCTACATTCTTTACATCAAAAGAATACATTGTGTCATGGGCTGAGAATCAGTCCCCTAGGTAGTTTTTCACCCTAAGTAATTATCTTCCCCCAAATCCTGTTGAGTACTATTAAAATATAATTAATCCTTTAAGAGTAAGTAATAATCTTTAATCAGATACTGCATAATTTTCCTTCAAATCAATGTTGAGGTGGATGACTCATAGCAGTGTAAGTCACACTGTTTACTCTTTTCAAATATTGACAAAACAATGAAATTCTTTTAGCCCTGTGGATTTTTCCAAGAGAGATGTATTCTAAGGGAAGTATATCTGTTTTCTGAAATGGAATAAACACGAAAAAAAAAATATTTTGAGACATGTCTAAGATGCTGTCGGTCTCTTGATGGCATTCTGCAACAGTAGGAGGATTGAATTGGATTTGGCATTAGTAAATTTGGCTTGGAAAGAATTACTTGCCAATAGTGCTCTAGTACCTGCAACTTGTTGCTTCTTTGGAGGTGCCATAACAATCCCGTGACTTTGAAATGCAGCAAAGCATACCTGTTCATCTGGGCTCTGAGAGCAATGTGAGCTGTTTCTTTGCCTTTGGAATAGATTTGAATATTAATGGATTAGTAGATTTTTAATAGTAATATTGGAGGTTTATTTTGCTATAATCTTAATTGTCAAGGTGCCTTTGTATAGGCAATGAAAACAAAATCTGGAGAAAGGGAAAAAACCTGGCATTATATACTTGTGCTTCTGGATTGTCAACAGTGGTTGAAGCCGAAGTTTGAAACATGCAGAGATACAGGGCTCCCTATGTATGGCAGTCATCGCCAGCTTCCCTACATGTCACATGTCCTCCACTTTTTAATGTGTAAAAACAACAACAAGTTCGTTACATACTCTGTTCTTTCCTATAGATGAGTAAAAAGTACTTGAGCTGGAAACTCAGCTACCTTTCTTCGCTGGTAAGAAATATTATATGTAGAACTACTGAAAACTTGTCATCCATCTTCGTGCCAGACTTGACCATAGTTGTGGTGGGATCCTCAAAGGATTGATCTGTGAGCTCTGCTCAGCACTTGAGAGAAGATACAGAAGGAGGCTTTAAATGACAGTCCTAGCCCGTGATCCTGAAGCTATTCTAGTGTTGAACCTTTTGTCCCCTGACAAGAAGGCTGTTGAAACTTCTACTCGAGTCGGAAGTCCCTTACAGGGATTGCACGTTTTAGGAATACTTTTGCCAGCTCTTTACTGCATGTTCACTTCCTGCGCAGTGAAATGCAGGAGGCATCTGATACTGAAGAAATCTTCCTCTGCAAAGCCTTCTTTAGGCCAGCTCTTGGTTTTGTGCCATAGAAAATGTTACGACATTTTGAGGCGCGATGTTTTTCTCAAAGGTACAATAAAATTGGGTTGTCGGAAACCTGTAGTCGCCATCCATCCTAACGTTAATATTTTGATCCAACATTAATGACTACATATCCGTGTTCATACCCACACTGCATTGCTTTGACTTATTGTAATGCAATAGTCATTTGAGTTGTAGAGAATAATCTTGTGCCTGACCTCAATTTCAGCTTGGGGAGTACTTAGAAACATTTAATCTGATTTGTCAGATCAATGGAAAGAATTTTGCATAACGCACTACAAAGAACTTGCAGTAATATTGCTTAAATCAGATAGAGGAGTCTAAATTGATTCTTATTTGTTGTTTACTCTTCCAGCTTTATTAATCTCTAATCTCTTTGTAACACTGTTTAAAGAATGTGCTGTCCGTGTTCTGACTTGTGCTGGTTTGATATAGTTATTTCCAGTTGCAAGCATTCTTACTTTAGCTTGCACTTAGTCTTCTAACCTGGGTAATTCCCTTCATTGTCTATTTTATAGAAAACTCTGGCTCATAATTGTTGTTCCCCAAGTCAGAAGTTAACTCCCAACAGCCCCACAGTTAGCTAACCACATACTGTCTGCTCACCTCCACCCTTGGGTCTCAGCTATATGTTGACGTGAATTAACCTTTCAGCATCTGTCAAAATGCTTACCTCTGGCTTAAAGTGAATATATACCTTTCTTTTATACTCAGGGATGTCCAGATTATTTAATGCTTTGTCTTTATACTTGCTGGGCTCAAGACTAGGGAACCCAATTCAGTTTATTTATCAGTAAAAGAAGCCTGTCTTCACACATAGACACAGAGGTCTGTGCGCCTTCCCTTAACAACTCGTCCAAGTGCATCAAGATTGTGAACATAACACAATTTGCTTGTTTCTGGTAAAAGTGAAAGGTCCTGTGGTATTTATAATGGCCTGAACTCGGTGTGCAGGTTGAATGATAACTGTTCAGGCAGCAATTGGCATGGATTTGACAGAGGGAAAAGCAATACTTCATTGACACAGCCAGTCCTTACAGCCCTGTGATTTTTTTTCTTCTGTGATTTTCTACAGATCTATGATCTTTTCAAGGTTGGTCCTGCTTACTTTGTGAGATCGTAAGTCATACTCTGTGTGAGTTCTACTGAGTTGATCCTTCTGGTTTTAAGGTTTTGCATTTAATGTGATGTAACTGCGAGCTGCTCCCAAACCATTCTCCCCCATTTTCCATCTTTAACTACGCATTGCTCTTGCATCCCTTACGGGTGACTGGACAGCATCAAGGGGATGATGGTGCCTGGGGCATGGGCAGCACAGGACCACCTCTTCAGTGACAGTTCACTATTAGCTTGCATTAAGTATCTAAAGCCCTGATGTTAATGTTACCCTGGTGTGAGCTGTGAACAGAACTACAATCAGCCTCTTTTTTTTTTTTTTCAGTTTACTGGACTGAACTGTGTTTATCTGAAGCACTTCACATCTGTTTGAGTGAGCTCTCTGGTATGGTGAATGAAAAGGTGTGTTTGTACGTGCATTGCTGTAGCGTGTGAGGAAGGCAGTCCATGTGCACGGAGGGGACTGCGGTCAGTGCACCAAGTGAGACCATTCCGAGTACCAGCTGGCCTGGCCAGCTCTGAGCCGTCGTGCTACACACAGATTTGTTGTGCCAGGAACAGGCTGAAGATACAGACGTGTCCCTGACAGGTACAGCTCTTTGGTAGCTCCCTGTTCGCTGCAGCACAAACCAATCTGCCCTGGGCTGAGGCAGGGTTTAGAGGTTACTCCTGCGAAGTAGCGTGGCTGCTGGGACCGGTGTGTGCTGCTGAGGGGATGGAGGTCACCAACAATCTTCCCCTGAGCTATTTCCTCCTTGCCTGGGTCAGTGAGGGAGTAATGGCTGTGGCAGGAGCTCCCTCTTCCTGCACCTTGAGCCCTTTTAGACACACAGTGTGAGCTGCAGACACCTGATAGCATGTTATATTTGGAGGCAGCCCTTTTAATCTACTCTTAATGCAATAGAGGAGTAATTGTTTCTGAGCACTAATGAAGCCAAACACAGAGTGTGCTCTCTTTATAACACATCTTTTCTTGTTTCTTTCCTTTTTTTTTTTTTCCTAAGTATTTCAGTTACATCTTTAAGTTAGTCCCTGGTGCCCAGTGTAGATTTTGCTTTCCAGCTAAGTATAATTTGGTATTTTGCCAGGAGCATAGATATCTGTAAAGTACAGTCTCTGACTTTTTTAAGAGATGCTCTGGGATTGTGTTTATTAGATTCAGGGAAACCATACCTTATTAAGTGGGGTTTTTTTCCACTGCCTGAAGGTTGAAAATTTTTTGCTGAAGTACATCAAAACTAGGACATGACAGGGCAATTACTTTTTTTTTAATTTATTCAGTAGTAATCAGTAAACAAATACGTTCTCATACCCACTCAGCATGTTTTGTGCATGCATTTTGATTTTGTGGAGGCAGATTGCTGTCAAGTTAGAGGCTTCAACACCATTAGCAGGATCTCTTCATTAGTATCTATTGACAGGAATTTGATCATCTAGTGCTAGCTGAAGCTGGGACTGAGTATTGGCTCTGGCAGTGTTATTAGTTGTGAGATAGTTGCTTTGTTCCTCCAGCTGATACTAACTGGCACGTAGTTTGGCTGTGCATGATAAATAGCTAATGGGAAAATAGTTTTAGATTTCTGTTCAATAATTTAGATGAATAATAGCCTCGTGTTTGCTTTTTCACTTTCATCTGTGAGTCCTGCATCCTTTCTGCACTGTAGAGCAGTTGCTGTACAGGAAGGAGGAGGCTGCCTGCTCGCCAGAGCAGTCACAGCCTGGGAGCTGTTCCTGGGATGGTGGGAGATGTGGTTTGTAGCCTTTCAGGCTAATGAGGAAATCGAATCTAGGTCTCCTACTACTTGGAAGAGTTTTCTCTTCTCCAGGCTATTCTTAAAATACACACATCAACATAGGCACCTGCGTCTTGAAAGAAAAACTTACAACCTCTGTATTATCCTGGCCAGAGGAGATGTCTTGAACATACCCTGAGATGAAACCCCTCAGCAAACTAGATTTTAGAACTGCTGAGAGTGGACAACTGAAGTTGTGCACAGAGGAGAAGCTCTAAGTATTCAGGGAACTTTAAGGTCCAAAGTCGAGCGCCGGGGAAAGAGGCTCATCACCGGTTGGGAGGCAACTGTGGCTGGGCTGTTTTGGTTGTGGTTTGAGATGTACGTGCAGAAATTGTTCCAAATGGCTTAAACTACTTCTATAGAAGTTGGGACATTCCAGTAGTATCTGAAGGGCCACAGGAGAATTTGGATTTTTACAATGTAAGATATAGTGAAGACTGTCTAGATGACAGGTGCTTTTCAGCAGCCATTATCTCCACTGAGAGAGAGCTGAATGGTGCTCAACAATTTGTGGAAACGTTATTTTCCGTGCATCTGGGTACATCCATAGTTGCGGTGCATGTGTTTTATTGCTGTGTCTGATAAAAGTATAACATAATATAAATTATGCCAGCAGATTTAAAAACAACTGTGTGATTTTCTGCAAGTCTGATAACTTTTTATACTGTTGCCTCAGACAGAATGGTGCTCTGAATAGTCCGTTGCCCTGTGTCCCCAGCCAAAAACCCCAGATGAGTTTTTACATGAAAAATCCATGCTCTGTATGTTGGACCAGCACTTAAATGGATGGAAATAAAAGGCTTTATGGTGGCTTCTCTGTTGTAGAAGGTAATACATTATTCATGAGACCAACCTGCCTTGGCAAGCTTAAATGTATTTCCAGCGTTTAACCTCAGATATAGATCCAAATCCAGAAATTGTAGTGTGACATAGGCTCTACCACTTCGATCCAAGCATATCTTAATAAGCCTCTCGCATCCCCTTCAGTCGCTGGAGAGGAAGAGTGTGAATGGCTGGCCTGAGTGTAACTGGATTTGAAGTTTGTAGGAGGAAAAAAAAAAAAGTCCTCTTTGGTTGTTGCCTTGCTAATTCATCTTCATTCCAAATGGTAAACATGTTGGTAGATGTGAATGAAAAGCCTCCAGAGTATAAATAATAAATGCTTCTTCCAGCTGTACAGAGTGCTTTACTTTTTTGAAATGCTGCCAGGTTGGGTTTGTTTTTTTTCTTTTAAATGGATGACATTGTTACGTAGTACTATGCTTTCTGCTAGACTATGTGAAGGTCTTTATCTGTGTTCATAACTGTTGATTTTATGTAATTACTAACATAAAACATCATATGCTGCAAATTAAACACAAACAAATTAAATGAATATTCAAGGAACTCTTAGCCATTTGTAGTATTTTGTATGAGCTCGGTGCAGATGTTTAGGAGTTTCTCAGCTCTTGACAAGTGATAGGGGATTTTGTTCAAAATGCCTAAATTATGAATATATTTATGTGTTTTCTTACTAGGATAATGTTTGTGAATTTATATTACCTGACTTAGAATTTTTACATTAAATCCACACTAATGACACTGGTAAATGAAATCAAAATGCATCCCTTCCCTCCACCCCGTGCCCCCAGCATTTCTAACCATGCGAGACATGTTATGGCTCTGACTTCTGTTCCTCCAGGAGTTCTTTATCCCCTCCAGTTTGGCTCCCTTAATGTGTAAGGTTCATATTAGTATATCACAGGCACAAGGCGACAGTATAAACTAGTTCCTCTTCATCAACGCCTTTGAAAATCATAGTCTGGATCTTTGTAAGGTTCCAGCTGTCACTGAGGAGACAAACACTGACTTTTCTAGTAGTGCAAAAGGTAAAGCCTCTCAGAAAACCACAAAGTGAAATCTTAGGAGCAAAGCTTGAGTTAACTTTGGACTTTGTTAGCAACTGTTGTAGTGTGCTTCCTTTGCAGAGATCTGAGAGTCGCTCAACAGTGGAAGTAACTCGTCTTTATATTTTGTAGTAGTGGTATCGGTACATAATAGTGAATTATATTATATATATGCATATTCAGGGCATACAGATACAATGGTATGGTGGCTTGGCAACATAGAGAATAAAAACATGGGCATTGCACATTTTAATGAAGGCTGAAAACAGACTTATTTTCCCAAAGCAGTCAATTTATATGACTGGTCTTTTCAGGAAGAAGTTCCAGTTGAGGACTAGAAACTAGTATTTGTTGTCTGTCAGCATCCTGTTGAGATACAGTTTAAAACAAAGCACCTAAAACCAGTGATAAGTTTCTGCTCTGAAGTGCTGTTTATTCTTTGGATTAGGTGAAAAGAAGTAAGAGAAAAATGCTGTGTGTTGGAGAATATTTTATGGGAGTCATAAGGCAACTAATTCATACCAAGCTTTAGCTGTTGCATGGTTTTCCCTTTTTAATTTGAATAAATCTATGGCTAAGCCACTACCTGCAGTTTCTTTCCTGAATTGTCTCTGCTTTAATACATGGATGAAATTCCAGACACAGTCACCTTCATTTCCTGAATGCGTGGTCATGTCACATGACTCTGTATTAAATAGTATCTGCAGATAAAAAATTGATAATGGCTCATGAAAGATCATTGTGCTGTGGAAGTCAGTGGGTATTTGAGCCGTTTGTGTCACTGGAAGTGAGATTAAGGCGAAAGCGTAAGAAGTTTTTCAAAGAAGGCAAAGCTTCAGTGATGAGTGAAGAATCTTAGTGGTCAGAAGGCATTTGGTACACAGCTCTGTGGTGAGTTCAGAGCAGAGATTTGATCTCTGATTTGATTAAATTTTATTTAAAAGAAGAGGCTCCCTTCTCTCTTTTTTTTTTACGTATAGGAAAACCTCATGAGAAATTGGTCACGCTTAGACTGCAGAATGAGGTGCTTAGCTGCTGTTTTGCTGTATTTGCTGCATTCTGGACGTATGTTGCCTCAGGCTGTTCATTGTCAGCTCACCAAGGCGTCGCAGCTCTCACAATTCCTTATGCTTCTTTTGAGGGCAGATGTATTTGATCTCTACTTTGTGCAGTGCAGTGTTCTGCCCCTGTTTCGTCATCACGTGTTCAATCCTCTTCAGACTCCTTCAGAACCTCCAAGAGTCTTGACACAACAGAACTTCTGCAGCTGAACCGTGTTGTGCACCAGGAGCACATCCCTCGCTCTCTACAGGAGCTTTCTTCTTTCCCAGTACTGGGAGGTCTGGAGACAGCTCCCGAGCTGGAGCTGAAGAGAGCTGAAGAGGAAGCGCAGGAGCTACTGGAACCAAGTGGCAACTGTGGAATAAACCCACGCGGTCGATCGACATAGTCAATAAACAGTCACTGAAGCTGTGAACTCATTTAGGATTTGGCTCGCCGATAGCACTAACTGGAAGCAGCTGATAATCAGCTTCTGCACTGCTGGTGCAGAGGGTAATGAATGAACATTTGCTGCTTCTGGCCTGAGAAGCCACACGGAGCCAGCAGCAGCATTTGGCCAGCTTGGCTTTGATTTTGTTACGAGTGTCAGCGCTTCTGTCTAGACTGGTGCATTGGCAGCTAATTGATCTTCAGCATTTGATATGCTAATTATTTCTTTCATGATATGCTAATATATGTACAGTGAAAAAACACCGTTGAAATGCTGGGAGGGTATCTTGGAGGCGTATTTGGGAATGGAAAGTAACACCTGTAAATCTTGATTTATATCAGTATGATATACAAGTGACCGAGTGCTTATAGTTGTTGGAATTTAGCTTAAAAATGGGAATGTTAAGCCAGATATTGTTTAGTGATACAGTGACTGTACAGGGCATGGGTAACAAGCTATCCTGCACAGCCTAAACAGCTAGAAAATTGGTGGGAATTAGGGACTATACTGCTCTATACACTTAAATGACCTTGGCAGCTTTCTCACTGCTACCACACAGATGTTCTTTTTTTGTGAGGTCAGTAATCTGGACATCATAGTTTTTATCATATTTCCTGCAGTTAGAGAATGAAAAACTAATAGTAGAGAAGTGTAGTTGAGTCACCTCCCAGTTCTCCTGCAGGGTAGCTCGTACCTCTCTATATTAAGAGTACTTCTCCAGGTCACTGAATTACCTGCTGACTCTCGGTGAATTCCTACCATTTGACCATTCAAAAGCAGATGTTACTTGACTGCTTTCTGAGGTGTACTTCTATGCTAGATAGTTCATTCCCAAATTTTTTTGTCCTTTTCGTTTTTGGAATTTCTTCACACTCTGGGTACTTTTAAAATACAGTCTGACGTGTCTCACTCGTTAGCTTTCTGTAGCTCCATGTGGAATTGCAATTGTACATGTTCTCCAGCCTTTGAAAGAAAGGTGCTGTCAAGGAGAGTTTTCATGCACATCTTGTTTCGTGTGTCTCCACTTGGATTTTTTGAAAATAGTTTATTAAATGTAAAAAAAAGTAAATATTTTTGAAAGCTATCGAAGCAAGTCTGTGGAAGGATAACAATTGAGCAGCCTTCCTAGGCCAGAGCTGCACTGCTAACGTAGCACAGAGCCAGAGGCAGACCCAGGATCCTTACTGACCTTTGGAGATCAGCCATGCTTGGCAATTGAACAGTTTAATGTCTTTAAATATTTTTAAAGGAAAACTGCTAGATTTTCTTCTGTAGAGAAGAAAGATTTTCTTCTGTTTTACATGGGCCAATAGGCTGTCCCAGTGCCACTAAGTAGTGAGTAATTAGATCACGATTATGTACTTAAAGTTTTAAATAATAGCAAAATGTCTGATCTACATTTGGCTCCAGTCCCTGGCTGCAGATTAGATGAACACCTATCAAGTGTTGTAAGTGCATGAACAGATTCTGCAACTGTTACTGGGAACCGATTCCATGTCTGCTGTAAGTGTGTACTCAAAGCCCTCATCACCCTCTTGCTGACTAGAGAGGACTTTGATTTTATCCACAGGGGTATAAGAAACTGATTATTTAGCTTCGGAGATCAAACTCACTGAAACAAAACCATCCATCCGAAAGTTAGTGATCTGATTGCTGAAAAAGTGGTCACTGGAGCTATGCTTACTGCAGGCCAAGTAAGTCTGAATGCTTTTTTATGTCAAGAGGCATTATGTACGATTAACTTCATCCAGCTACAAAATCCTGCAAATGATGTGGAGTCACAATAACGTCTTAGGACAAGAGGATTGCGTTTTTATACCGAACCCTAAACTGCAACTTTATGTTTAGTTTTTCTTTCTTAAGCAGCTGAGAAGGGTCTGGTAGGAAATGGGGCCCACATTCACAAAAAGGTGTTGGGATCATCAGCTCATCTGAAGTGCATCGATACCAATGCACGCAGTATGAGCAACAAATGGGGAGCTTAAAGGCATGATGCACCAGGAGAACTACGACATAGCGGCTATCACAGAAACGTGGTGGGATGCCTCACACTACAAGGTCGAAAGGATGACCCTGGGAAACTACAGGCCTGTCAGTCTGAC
>VWZK01006322.1:363387-491853 GCA_013396935.1 Baryphthengus martii | reverse complement strand
GCAGGTCGAGTCAGCACTGCTGAGGCCACGCCTGCAGTAGTGTGCCCAGATCTGGGCTCCCCAGTACCCAGCACGAAAAAGACATGGACAAGTTTTATTTTGTTTTCATGCTAGAGTCTCTTCTACAGCTTAGTTACATCAAGTGGGTCTTGGTCTTGATTGATTATTTGTCTGTAAGGTTAGAGCCAGCTGATGAGATGAGGCTGGTCATGTAAGAAAATCAGGCTGATTATTTATTAGAAGCATAAGGAGAAGGAACACTGCACCAAATCCATCATTTCTGTGTTTTGGTGATACTAGAACACAGAATTCCCACACTGAGATGTAAAGTAAGTTGACCAGCTTTTTAACACAATGGAAAATGAGTATGTAACAAGCAGCATCAACATTCTCTTTTAGTGAGGTGATTTGAAGGCTGGATCTTCAAGCTCTCCTACTCCAGGTGAGACCCACGTTTTTATGTGTGAGCCTTGACAGGCTGATGTGCAGGTACGTTCCCACCTATAAACATACCTATAAAGAAAGGAGACCGTGTCCACTGCTGAGGTGACTATGACATAGATCCTGTCTTTTTTGGGAGGGAGTGATTTTGCCGCTATGATGGAAAGGAGAGGCTAGCTATCCTGCACGTGACCACCCAGGCCTGCTCATCTTCCTCCTGCGTGTCCGGCAACATATACAAAAAATGTGCAAGGTACTGGAGGGTGTAGGATCATGCTTAGGAAACAGGAAGTAGTAATTCCTGTGTCAAGCTGGATGCAAATTCTGTGACTCTGTCGAGCAACAGGTCTCCTCTTAATGGAGGTGCAGTTTAGATACATGCATTTTTTTCTGAACAGCCTCTTTTCTGTCAGTGGCGGTGCTCTCATTTTCTACGTTTCTGACGGATATCCATGGGGATCAGGAGCCTGCTCGCCTCCCGGGAGCAGGACGCCGGGCTGCCCAGCAGAGGGCAGTCCTGCACCACGGCTGCCTGGCAGAGCAGCGCTCCACAGCTCCGGTTTTATGGCATGAGGAATGTTTGGCTTTTCCCTCCGGTTTGCTGTGAAGCGGACTGCGTCGCAGCATTTTATGACTTCAGTAAAACATGCTGCAGAGAAGGAGATTCATAGCTGTTATTTATTTTTGTAAAACAAATGCCCAGATTTACTGTGCTGCAGGGTCATTAGTTTCAAAGGTGTGTTGAGTACACCACAACATGAGCACTGCTGCAGTGGCTCAGGTCACATTCCAGCGGTTGCTGATAGAAGGCTTTGGTGGCCACTACACTTAGGCTTTCGCTTTGGCCCAGGTGGTATAGAACAAGCAAATCAGTGTTACAAGAAATACATACAGTTTTCCCGCCAAAATATTTGCCAAAACAATTTCCAACAGCTTTCCCTCAAAAAAAGTCCTGTCGGGGCAGAGAGAGTGGACAGAAAAGGTTGGAGGTGGAAGGGAAGAACAGAAACTTCACACCCATCTGTCTGTCGTACTATACCATGTAGGCCTGTAACGTGGCATTGCCGTTACTACTAATAGACCATGAGCTTTGTGCTGAGTTTGCCAGGCCTCAGCACCAAGGCTTGTCACACCTGCTCTGTCCAAACCTGGTGTGACTTGCCTGCAGCTCCCCCTTACTCAGGTGAACTGTGACAGCAGTTTTTCTAATTCACCAGGTGTCTGTACCTATTCTGCTTTACTTTTGCTAGTCTTTCTGTAGCACAACCATAGTTTTCGATAGACATGGAACCCTTGGTGGACAAGTTGAAAAGCCACCACATCCTGGGCTGCTTTAACAAGAGTATAGTCAGCAGGTCCAGGGCCATAAGCGCTGCCTTCTGCTCAGTAGTGGTGTGCTGTCGACAGTTTTTCTCAGAATCATAGAATTGTCAGAGTTGGAAGGGACCTCTAGAGATCATCTAGTTCAACTCTCCTGCTAGAGCAGGATGGCCTAGAGCACATTACACAGGACGGCATCCAGGTAGGTTTTGAATGTCTCCACAGGAGGGGACTCTACAATCTCCCTGGGCAGCCTGTTCCAGTGCTTTGTTATCCTCATGGTAGAGAAGTTTTTTCTCAGTTTCATGGCCCCTAGTGTAAGAAAGCTATGAAGAATCTGTAATAAAGAAGTTCTAAGGTGGGGCTGATCATACAACATATGAAGAGAAAGGGGGGAGCCAGGCTTGATTAGTTTAGTGACAAGACTGCTAATGAACAACTTAATAGCTGTCTGCAGGTACTTGCAAGGGAGTTAATATTCTGTGATCTAGATGGCTGATCAGTGCAATACAGAAAAAGATATAAACTCCCCCTTTCCTTGCTCCATTGTTTCCTTGTTTTCCCCTGTCTGTGTGTCTGCTCCATTTGTCTTGTTCTCATATGCAACATCTATTCTTATGTATTTGTGCAGAGTCCTTTTTGCAGCAAGTCCCTTCTGTGTAGCAAGCAGCAGAAGAGGGCTGCACCTCATGCCTGAATTTCCTGCATATCACACTATTAGAGTCGGCAGCAATATTAATAGACTGTTCTGTGTGCACTATAGGTAACTGTGTAAAAATAACCACACAGATGTAGAAAGAATGGAAAAGATGGGAAACTTCATGTTACCTAGAGACAAGACATAAGTTGCTGTCTCACGTATTCAGCTCATTAACTGCATCTTTCAGAAAGGCAAAAATGTGCACGAATGAGCTGTGATGTGTAAACCACGTCCTGGCTGATGCTGAGCATAGGAACTTCTGCAGTGATGTCTTCGTCTGTGTCAATTAACAGGACAATTTCTTTCACACAAATTTGCAGGGGCAGCAAATTGCCTACTGGAATTGATGTGCACAAATGCTCTATTCAGCCTTGAGAAGGGGTTTTCAGATTAAGCACATGAAAATGAATGAATCCTAGTTGAATCTTTCATTCACCTCCTGGATACACCTGATCCTGTCAACATGGATGCTGCTCAACCCATAAAAGCAATCTTCCTGGAAACAGGGTTCTTTCATTTTCGAGGATCAAGTCACCTGCATGTTAGGGGAGGAATTGCTGCTAGAGTGTCAGGATGGGTCTAAGCCCTGCAATGGATCTCTCTGACAAAAAAAGCTTAAGTGATCTATAAACGGGCCCTGTGCTTGCAGTTATTAGGAGAAGAAATTGAAGTAATGTGTGTTTCTCTGCCACCTAGGTACTAGAGAACAGGAAGCCATGAAAAGTTTGGGTCCTGACTTCAAATACTGGCAAATACGTAAGGCTACTGTTAGAATACAATATAATAAAATGAAGGAAAGTGTTTTGTTTTTTTCCCCTCCAATTAATTAAAACAAAAACTTATCACACTTTTCTGACCAATATCTTATTCCAAGCCCCTGGAAGAATCTTCAAACATGGGTCAAGTGAGTTTGCATGTGCTAACATGAGCCAATGCAAAATGACACTTCCAAAAACAACCATGAGGGTATGTTGAATGTAGAGGAATTCTGAAATAAAACACATTGAAAAAAAAAAAAATCTTATTTTCTCTGAAAAATCTCCTGGATTTAGACAGGCATTTTCTGGGTATTAACATGCTAAACTTCCTGAAAATAAACATACTGAAGATTTTATCTTTGAGACAACAAACCTGACATGTCAGGAATCTGGAATTTCCTATTCCTGAGTTTTAGGTTTAAATGCTTTGTGAACTTTGGTGCAAATGAACAGCAAAAATTCAAACCTGTGATCACGAAGCACCTATGAACATTAGGTGAGGAAACAGGAAAGCAGTTTTGCTTGGCTGAAGTGGTTTAGAAGTACTCCTATAGTTTACTCTGCAACCGTATAAAGGAATGGTAAAAGACACGGCAAAGCATGGAAAAAAAGCTACACAACTGTACAGCAAAGTTCAGAAAAGAGCATCCCCATTAAATCTTTGTTTATCTTGAGGCAACATCACTTTCAATAACTGTTTTTGCTTTAAAAGCCACTGTGAAAATGAAAATTTTTCCTCCTTATATTGAGAAAAACAGTAACTAAAGAAATAAAAATAACTGTATCTCTGAGTTTTCTACTAACATTCAGTTCCCTTAGTCTTTTTGTCCTCTACAGTTGCAAGCCTCCTGTGCAAAGACAAAAATCCTGGAACGCTGTGTTTCTTCCGCCCGCATTTATTACCACAGGTAAAGCAGCTGCAGTTGCATGTTGTACTCTCAGTTATCCCTAGAAATCCAGCTGATAGGACAATGCACATGTTGCGAAAGAGATTTAGACCAATAAATAGTTATGAAATGTACCAGCCCAAAAAGCAAGGCCTTATGTTAAACTTTGAACTTGTGCTCAGGAGCAGCAAAGGAGATACTGCCTCATCCCAGTGCCCGCAGGCTCACTCCCGCTGTCCTGGCGCGCACCTCTGTGCCATCCTGTCAAAGCCACAGGGAACTTCAACTGACTCTGTAGTGATAAATTAAACATGACTGGCACTGCCCTCGTGTACTGAGGCTCAAAAGTGCCACCCAGCTGCAGGATGGCTGCTGCAGGTGAGGCGCTCTGGTCCACGCTAGCTCCTGAACCTTGCCCAGTAATTGTTTGGAATGGTGCTAAATCTTGCAGATGACAGCACGCAAAAGCCCTGTGGCATTTTGACAGTACAGATAACCAAGTTCCTGGGAATGTTCCCTGGCACTTTTTAATTGAATTATACAAAGATGAGCATTTGTGGTTCCAGTCTAACCTACTATAACGGATGCCTAAGAACATAGTAGGCTGGCTGAAGCAGAGGAACAGGACCACACATTTATTTTAGCCCGTTATAATGTGAACATTATAACGGGCTAATATCAGGACGGGGACAAATGTTAACATTTCAGTTTAGTGATGCTTTGTTCCTTGTTTATTCTAAGAATATACTTCTTAAGCATATCTATGAACAATACCCAAAGTCTTTTTTAAGCTCTTGATCCTGATACATTTTTTTGCTGAGAAATACTTTGCAGAGAAGAGCTACAACCTAATTCTACAATCTGAGCCACAGAAGCAGCATCCCAGTGATTATTCATACAAATGAATTACAGAATCACTACCATTTATGTTTTATGCTTTATGTTTTAGTTGAAAGAGTTCCCTAATAGAGTAACCAGCTTCTTCTGTAGAAATAAAATTTGCAGTATAGCTCCCTCTGCATGGGCACTTCAGCTTTCCTTGAGTATAGTCTATGGCTTTGCAGACACAGGGTAATTGCTTTCATGATGATTAATATAGTTTGCAATATAATCACTATCAGATCTTAATGAAAACTGAATACTGTTAGCTCCATTTGAGATAACGAATTTTTATAATATCTTAAAAAATATAAAGGCTTGAGTTTTCTTTTAAAAAAATAAGTGAAACCCACTGCTATTGTGGAAATTTAATGCTCATTTTGTGGTAATCAAAATCTTCCCAATGATCACACTCATAACTTCATTGAAGAAAATTCAAACACATAAAGCAGGGATATTACAACTTCTCAGTGACAGCCATTTAGTTGTAAAACTATTCTGAATTTATTTTCAAATTAATTAGAAAATACCGGTTATGGGCAATGACAAGCAGCTACAAAACAAAATCTAGAAAACAAGTAACCAGAAAGATGAGCTTGTACAACTTGCTTCATTGTTGCATGAAATCACCTGGAATTAAACCCATAACAAAATTACAGACTCATTCTTTAAAATTTCGTGTCATTAAGCAGGTGATTCATTTTATTGTATGTTTTTCTTTGTGATCTATTCATCACATCACTTCAAGTGCTGAAAATATTGTCATTATACTGATACACTGCAAGTATGTCAAACTAAAACCAGCTATACCAGCCCTATTTCTCGCACAGAAAATTACTTCTCGCTGAATTTAGAGCAGCAATTTTGACATGGTGCTTCATGGGCTACTTCAACATGGTAGCTCTGAAGTAGTGTTTTGTCTTCAGGTTATATGGGCTATACAGAAGCTCACTCCTTCACAGGAAAATGCATTGTGTTGGTCCATAAATCTAAAATGATGACAAAGAACCCAAGTAGGGGCTCTTGTCCTCCCTTTTCTTTGGTCCTCTAGCTGCCACCCATTCTTGCTTTTTCAGAGGCTGTCCAAAATAGCTACAAATTGTACTCTGTTCTTTGCTCCATTGACATTTCCAGTAAGTGGTGTTCTGACACAATGCCCACCTAGCAACTCAAACACCACAGGCCTTTCTAAAATAGCCTTAAAAGAATACTGATAATTTCTGATTAAGCATGTCAATTTAGGATTCAAAGCAACTTGTCTCAACTGTGTGGAAGGGCTGAAATGTAAAGCATGCAAAATGTTAATTTTGTCGATCAGCTCCACAACTGTGAAATCATTTTGAATAACAGCAAAGAATATGCTTTTCTTTGAGTAGAAAAAGAAATCTCCTTCCAAACAGGAAGCTACCCATCTGATATTTTCTCTAATGACTACTCAGTTCTGAACTGGAGAATAAAGAGTGGTGAGACTGGCCCCTTTGATTTAAAATGATTTAAAAGATCTAAAACAAAGCTGGCTGAGAAAGTCTGTAAAAGTCAGGGCACTACTTTTTTAAATTTTGGTCTGGTAATAATGCATTAAAACTAACATAGTCTAAAAGTTAATATGGTCTCTTTCTCCAACACTTGCAAATTAATAGAATTAGAGTTTTAAATGTGCTTCTTGACTATTCTCCTAGCTTCAGGAAGCAGGAAAGTGGATAAACTTTCTCACATGAATGCGACTTCCTGCTACTGCCAGGCAATACTTACAGTGCTTGGCCTATGATGGTAATTAAAGTAGATTTCTTCGGAATGAGCTGCAGTACCAGTTTTTCTCCATGCTAAGTGAAACAGCTTGACAGACAGTGGCAGAATCATAGCATCTGAAGTACAACATTTTGTTGTTTGTGTATCATGCATCTTTACTTCCACTGTTTTTTCTGCGATCCTTTGTTGAAAATATATATTAATATATTAAGTTCTAAATATATTATGACATTTTAAACAGAAACATTGCTCTAGGAAGAGGATTTTCTTGGATTATCATTGTTTTCAAAGGAAAAAAAACGGTAAAAAATTAACTGGAATTCCACAGAGTGATGCCATCATAACAGTGACAGGAGAGGACGATGAAATCCATTTTAAATCTCCAATGAAGTCATATTACTACTACACGAGGGATAAACTCCTCTCCTAATATGAAACAGGTCACTTCCTGAAGTACAATTTTGATAGTATTGCTGTTTTAAGAGGAGAAAGACACTTTAGCTGTTTGTTTGTTTGTTTCCCCCCCTGGAAAAATAGCTTCTCCCTTTTCTCTGATGGCTGCATTTTCCCCACTACTGACTTAAATGTTTAGGGAATTAATCTTGTCATTCATTTTAAAGCTTATTAGCACTATCATTGTTAAGAGACTGCAAATGACCTTGCTATTTTTACTTCTTTTTATTTTCACTCAGATAAATTAGTCTGGACCTCAGTAAGGGATGAATGCACTTCTCAAGTGACATTCTGATTGTGCAGACTGAAGGATGCAATGAATAGTCACTGAGCAATGTACATGGAGCAAAGCAATACACAGCACTTCCTTGGATGCTTTTTAAATACCCTTTAGGGTATCAGTAGTAGAAATCATGGGCAATGCTCAGATAAAATAGATTTGGGAGGATCTGGGAACTTACCACTTATCTACAAAGTAATTTGTTTGGCAGGCTAAAGAAAAGTGCGTTAGAGCACTGCGAGACGCAAGTAACTTTACAAGTCCTGAGAGGAGTAATAATGTCCAAGACAGATCCTGATCTTATATTTATTTTAATGTTCCATCATTTGCAAATGATTAAAATCCTTCACCAAAAAAAAAAAAGATAAAATACATTTATTTTTTTTACAGAGGTAAATGGCTGGTTTTGTTTTATGCAAGAGAAGACCATTGTTGTTGCTGTGGATTTATTTGCAGCCTTTATTGCCAGGTGGAAAATTGTCATAATCAGTAAAATGTTTTAAGATGAATACTGCCCAGATTCATTCACATTCCCTGGGCACAGACTTTATGGCTGCCTCAGAAGATACCCCTAGAGTGTGACATGACTCTAGTGAAGAAAAACCTTAAAATAGTAGTAATTTTCTTTGATGTGCAGTTTTCTGGGAAGTACTCATAGATGCACCTCTTTACTCAGAAGTAATGTTCAGAAGTACCTCATGCATAATCTGTATTGATCTTCATGGGAAAAAGAGGCAGCACCTTTGCTCTGTCTTTGTGAGAGTATTTGCTCACATTTTGAGAAACATTCAAGTGGCTGCAAAATTTTAAAGGCAACCAGCCTTCAATGTGTCAGTCACCTGCTTTGTTCCCAAGAGAGATGGTTTTTGTTTTACTGAGCCAGAGGTCCTTTACTGCATAAATCATCTTCCATTCTCACAGGAATGACAGTGTGATAAGGAAGCATCTTATCTCTGTTTACATAGCTACTGCTGAGGAGCAGCAGCAAAAATCTGGCATTAAGCCTTCAAAAGACTCAGTCCATCTTATACCTTTAACCCCTCCCTTTGGGTGTCTAATTTCAAATATCTGCTTGAGAAAGTGGTCAAGTGACTTCATTTTCAGGAAATTCTTGCTGTCACCCTTTGAGCTTTGATTTACACAAAGCTGAGTGCCTTAAAAGACTTAGACAGTCTAGATACCTGTGCTCTGTAGTTTGCACTGTCATCAAACATCAGTACAGGTACTGTCTGTGGCAAGGGATGCTGACCAGAGAAAACATGTGAGACATCCCAGTTCATGTATGGTGTTAGCCGTGGTGTCTGGCCTACACTGGGTGGCAGGGCCTGCTGCCTCTGCACACCTTTGGTGCCCGTGAGGCTGTCAGGTTACAACATTAGTGCTGGAAGACATCCTCAGCACCCCTGGAGATGGTTAGAAACATGGTGCAAAAAGCAACCTGACTGACTTTGGAGGTTTACCCCATTTCCACTGCAGGCACACACCCTACCACTTCCTGGCCCTTCGGCTGCTAAGAAAGCTGGTTTTAGACACTGTAAGTTAGCTGAATATGGCATGTCCTCAGAACATTAACCTGAAGAGGTGAATCATTTTTTTAAGGCAATGCTATTCAACGTCTGATAATTCTTCCTTTCATGTCACAAATGGCAGTAAGAAGTTTTTACCTTCCTACCTTTTCAGCTGAGGATAAGCATACAATGCTTGCTTGTTTGAGGTGTATTATTTTGATAATTGTAATGAGGTATAAATTCTGGACTTTCATAACCATCTTGGTGCCGTGAGACAATCAAGTACCACATCTGAAATGGATAAATACTTCAAGGGTTCAACATGCCGAGAAGCGAACCCCTAGCCACCACTGCTGGAAGTGTTATAGGACGAGAAAAAAAATATTTGGCTTAAACTTGGAAACTTAGACTGGGAGATCCCCTGCACACAGTGGTTCTATCCTGCATCCTGTTCAGAGGCTGGTCGTATCCGCTGTATCTTGGGGAATAATATTCGCCATCAGCAGGGCTGCTTTCCTAGTCTGGCAGCGGTTCTGACCCTTCTGAGCCTGCAGAGGCATAAACTCATCTGTGAACAGCCTGTTCCACATCTCCCATAACAAGGTTAACACCAATAGCAGCTGGGCTTGAAAAATCTTGGACCTGAAAGAGTCATGTTGAGCACTCCACTGGTTTTGCTCATGAAGGGACTGGTTTTGACATGAACTTGTCCTGTGTCCATGGATGAAGCCTTGCTGTGGGCACGCCAGAGCCCCTGGGATGCTGTCCCAGGGGACCCAAGATCGAGGTGCATCACTGATCTTCCAAGGTGGCCAAGGAACCAGAGCCCAACCTCCAGCACAAGGCTGAGGGCTGGTGTGTATGGAAGGAGCACAGAGAGCAAGACAAGGAGTGCTCCTATGTCCAGGAAGCACTGCACCTGAAAGGTCTGCCCCGGCCTGGTGCAGTTTCCTGGAAGCCCTCCATCATCTCAGCAGGCAAAGAGAAGATGGATCCCTTTCTGTGCTGCTGAGCCACCCTCTTCCACATGCTTTATTAATGGGTTTCAACCACATCATCATCACACTTAACCTGGGACTGATTAAGGAGCAGCTGCCATTTGAGTGAAACCAAGTGTTTTGAGTATATTTATTTCTGTGTATGGATGCTGGGAGTGTATCAATGAACCCAGTCCTGAATAACATGGAATGGACAATGCAGTGTAATCCAGGTGTCAAGGAGCAATATTACTGAGTGAAAGATAATAGCGTGGGTGAGGTTTGGGAACTAGGAAACAGAAATTACTTCTGCAAAGTTTACTGTTTTTGTCAGCTTTATTATACTCTTCCAGCGCCTCACATACATCTCATTGAAATGTGATGGACAGCTGGGGGATCAGATGACATTACGTGAAAATGATACAAACCGCAGAGGGAATAAATGTTTTTCTATCTATCTTTCTGTCAATGGCCTTGGGAAAGATCAAGTGCAGATAAATAACATTCAGCTCAGCCAGGCAGCTTACTGCATCATCACTTCTATCAGAGGAATATGAATTCCAGGAGATAATGCAGTTTGGGGTAACCTCATTTGATGCATTGTGATATTGAGGTGGGTGGGTTATTAACAGGAGCAGGATCCAGTTTGTCTCCTCTGATATCTACCACATTCTGTTCCACCTGCTGGGGAATTGCTCCTGGCCATCATGCCTTTGAAGTTACCAAACCTTTGAGAAAAGTGCTCTGCTATTGAGCCTGGGGGTGCCTGTGATCACTCATCACTCACTTCTGGATGGGGACTGCGGTCCAAGAAGCTCAGAAATGACTCCAGGTTTCCAACCAATTTCTCGTAGATGGACCCTTCCTACTGTGATGGTTTCAGATGTGGTGGCCAGGGAGCTGGTGTACTGAAAAACTGGCCAGCACTCCAGGTAAACATCGCTATTATCAAAATATTGTTTGTCAATAGGTTTCGATCCTCCAGAAATTTATTTTATAACCTTGTATGGCTGAAGGGAGAAGAGGGCAGTCAACTAGGTGATGGCTGCTGTACCAAGATAAGTAGCTACTGAGAAAAGTACATGAAGTTGTGACTAAGCTTTGTGGTATGCAGTATCAGAGTGTGGTCTAACATTGTGAAAATTCCCAGGAAAAAAAAAAAATCATAATAAGGACAGGTATTATTAAAGCACACTTTGAGTACAGACTTTTTAAAGAAGGGAATTTGTGATTTAATTCAATTAAAATGCCTCCAAGAGTTCAGAGAAATGCTGGCAAAATGACTTAACAGCAGAACAGAGATACGAATAGGGTAAGTTCCCAGAGGAAAAAGTAAATAAATAAAATTGGATGGCAATACTGGTACCCTTGATCTTTCCCTTAAAATGTGAATTTAAATTACTTTTACAACAACTTCTTACAGGAGTTATTTGAAACTCAATTTCTGCTTACTACTTCTCTCTTCATAACCCGCTAATCCTCGGTGCTAAGAAAGCAGAGTGGGGTGGCACAGGTGCTGCCAGGAAGTGTCCTGACACATGCAGGAACACGATGTGGAGGTTTCCAGTGTGAGCAGTGGCATGTGCCCTGTCAACCCATGTCAGCTCATCATGTTGTGCTTGCCTGAGAGCCACGTGAGGTGCAGGGGTGGATCAACCTTGCTGAGTATCTGTGTCTGGGCAGACTACTGCCTGACCAAGGTGAGCATTTAAAGCTGCAGAGCCCTAACACATGGGCACACCTCTCTGGGCACCAGTCAGGCTCACAGGAGGAGTTCAGTAAATTCTGGAAGTTGCTGTGGAATTTTTTTTAACTTTGGATATTCCTAAGTGTGTGTGAGCTGAATTCTTACTCAACTAAACATCCACCATAAAGTTCTGTCGATGGACTCCAAAGAAATTTGTAACAGCACAATTGTCTGCAGAACGGTTTTCAGTGGCATTTTGCTGGGGAGAGGACAGTCAGAGGACATCTGACTATAGTGGAGCAAGTGCTTTCAGGCCGGGACAAGTGAAATGCCTTATGATTA
Source organism: Baryphthengus martii (assembly GCA_013396935.1). NCBI lineage: Eukaryota > Metazoa > Chordata > Aves > Coraciiformes > Momotidae > Baryphthengus > Baryphthengus martii. The sequence continues at coordinate 479,872 of VWZK01006322.1, read as the reverse complement.
GACAGCGAAAATGATATTGAAAATTCATGGTCCAATATCCGCTGTCCCAAGAGGCAAATAGCACATCTTTGTATGGCCATACGGAGCAAAGGCCTTAAATGCAAAGAGAACAATGCATTACAGGTCCATTGAAGATTGTTTAATGGTCTGTATTTTATATTATAGCTAGTGAATGACTGAATTCACCCCAGCTGGAGGTCAGGCATGTAACTGTGCTGATTTTTGTTATGCTGATGATGACCCAGAAACGTATGCACATCACACAGAGATTTTTGACTCTGATGGACTGACAGTAAGAATATCAATTGTATACCAAAAGCTTATTAACCAGTAACAGGTGAGGAAAATGTCCTGGCTAATCACAGGTCAATTATGAGAGAGTCGTCTGATGGAGCCATAAAGGCAGATATGATGTTACACTAGGCCAGGAAAAGCTTTTTCCAGAAATAGATGGGGAAACTAATGCCATTGTGGATAGTCTGGGGAACTATGTATCTAAATTTCCCCAAAGGATGCAGGTGCTTAATTTCCAGATGCAGAAACATACAATCACACACACACGCACATATTTTGCAAGAACAGTTTAGTAGAGAAGAGTCAAGAAATGCAAACTGCACAAAAATTATTTAGGTCAGTCAAGATCAGAGGTGCCTGTGATGATCTTCAAAGAGTAGGAAAAGATGGTGGAGTGAATGGGTAACAAGATGGCAGGCAAAATTTAGCTTTGACAAATGCAAAGTAATCTGCGCAGAGGAATTAGTCTGAACAATTTATACTTCTGGCTAGGTTCTAAATTAACTGTAATAACACAGAAAACAAATATCTTTACACCACTGGGAAGGCTCAAAGACTCAACATGTAGTCACTTTCTAAAGAGCAAGCATCATTAGAATGCAGAGGGAAGAGGATAAAATAACACCGGAAGTATTGGGAAGCTGTCGTATGAATCAGTATTTAGTGCATCTCAAAAAAGACATAGATGAAACAGCTGGATTCAGAGATGAGTTCTGGTAATGACTAAATGCTTTGAGAGAATTCTGCAGGGTCTGCAGGGCTGAGATGTCTTGGGTTTATTTTTAGATGAGATGATTAAGTGGCAGATTTGATAAATATAAGAAGTAATGAGCCGTGTTGGGAAATAGGTTTCTGTACACCTTTTATCATGCAACAAAAAAACAGAAGGTCAGTTACTGAACAAAGACAGGAGCAAGTTTAAGAAAACATACCAAGTGAAATACTTTTTCACACTGTTAGCTTGTGAGACTCGTTGCTGAGAGTTATCACTAAGACCAAAACCTTTGCATCAGCTACAGGAGATCAGATGTTTATAGGGATAATAGGAACTTCCAGGCCAGTGAAGATTAAAAACCAAGCAAAACAAATTGTAGTGAGTAAAGGTGTTTATGCACTAAGGCTTGAGCAGGGATCTCGTTAGGGTTTGAGACTCCTGCAGCATTCCCAGTTTCTGATGGGCACCTGTTCTGAGCGAGAGCAGATGCCATTTGCTGCGAGGCCAGGGGAATTGTTTGGGCATCATGGGAAGTTCATGAGGAGAGGGCAGACCCCCTGGACAGCAACAGCCCTACAGAGCTGGTCCTACTCCAGGCTAAGATGATGCCTCCTCTGATCCTTTGCTCAGAGAAGAGGGATGCACAGAGGAACTGCCAACCTGGCACTCTGCAGGCAGGACCTTCTACAGTTGCTGCTGGTTTTTGTGCCCTGCCCAGCCTGGGCGGGGGATGCACAGAGTAACTGCCAACCTGGCACTCTGCAGGCAGGACCTTCTACAGTTGCTGCTGTTTTTTGTGCCCTGCCCAGCCTGGGCAGTGGATGCTCTGGCAGCAGGAGCTGACTCCAGCACAGTCAATGCACTGTGAACATGCCCTTCTGCACCCTGAGCCGAAAGGAACTACCATGGCGACGGAAAAAGGTTGAAAATCTCAGAGGGGCACAGCCCTTACATGGGAAATGTTTTGTTCCGATGGTTAGGGGACTGTGGATGATTTCAGAGTGATTAAAACTATGTAGGAAGTTTGGCCTCTAGCCTGAATTTCTAGTACCAGTAACATGAATTTGCTTTCTTTGCTGTAGGAAAGAAGGGAAAAAATCGATATTTGTCAAATGGAGAAGACCAAGACTATTAAGGAGGAAATTTTGTGGTATGTTTCAAGCTTCAGATCACAACAAATAATGAAATCTTGAAAGCATGCTGAGAATTCCCCTTTAGGTATAAACTCTACAACAACTTCATTTGACTTTTGTGTAAATTAGAGTAGTCTCAAAAACTATTCTGAAGACAGTTTCTTCATTTCGTTTGGTGGGATTTATTGCACATTTGATCTAAAAGTAATCAATTACAGCACAACAGAATGATTGGCACAAGCGGTACCTGCCACCACTACAACCCCTGTAGAAGGGACTGCCAGTTGGTGGGAGTATTACTTTCATCAAACTGCAGTAAGGAAGGGAAACACAGGAAATCTCAGAATGAAGATCTACTGTCTGAAGTGTTTCCCTGTACCAAAGCACTCAGACTGGCATTTAAATGTAAAAATATACCTGATGCTTTGTCTGGGAACTTGAGAGCCGTAAAAGGACAGTGTTACAAGGAAAACTTGCTCTTTCCTTGTACTCAGGTTATAAACTCAGGACTATCGAAATGGAAATCATCAGCTTTGTCTTGTCTTCTTCTATGATTAATATTGTGCTTCAGAGTAACAAAGTTTAATTCTTTCTTTTTGGTGTTTTGGGGTTTTTTTGTTTTGTTTTGTTTTCTGTCCTTAAATTCCTGATTAAAACCCAACAGTCCACATTCCGGCTTCCTCAGACATCAGGTTGTGATGTAGCCATGCAGATGACTGACCAAAGAAGCTTCTATGTGGAATCGTGTTGAGGAAATACTCATTCTCATCTTGTTTTGCCATATCCTGCACCACAGGCACATGGGATAGTCTGAGGCAGTGGTAGGGAGCTGAGCATTAATACCTTCCTTAAATATGCCCAGTCCCCAAGGCCCAGATAAAACAGTCAGGTATTTAGCCCACATGCCTTTAAACATTCTGCTGCCCAAAACTACTGGAAAGTAATCCTGTTTACAGTTTACTTTGAACAGGTGTTTCAGAGACTGTCTATAGCTTTAGGGATACCTGCTTTGTTTGTGAAGAAAATAATGGTGTTTTTCTCTAGGATGGATTTTGGTTTGTCAGTAAACATTACAACAGCAGCAGCTGACTCCTGATCCCGGTTGCAAGTGATGTTCTTGCAGACCATTTGGTACACTTTGAGGACTGTTAAAATGCAGTTCAAAAGCTACTAGCAGAGCAAAAAGCAGAGAATATCTTTTTAGAGATTATTTTAATGAAACTATATAATATTTTTACTCATCATTGCATCACAGGATGATTATTAGAGCAATAGGGTGGGTGGAATTCAGAAAAGAGATATCAAGGGAAAGGGGCCAGGCTATCCTGTTCCCATCTGCAAAACCATCAGCACAACTGACATTTCTTGGGATTTAGTCACAAAGCAAAAAACTCTGACAAGAGAACAGCTGATATCCCTTGGCAAATTAAAATGCAGCTACAAGCAGAAGTTTCATACTTTGGGAAATTGCAGCAAGAGTGCTTTTTAAGTATAGATGATCAGGGAAAACTGGCCGGGCTGGCTTTTGAAAGTAGAGCTTTCTCTGCAGGTATCACGAGACCTCACCAACCATAAGCTCTGCAAACCTGTTAGCCTCCTCTACCAGGGAAGGTTCTTCCACAGATACTGAAGCAGCCTAAACAGCAATGAATTTGAAAGCTGAAATGGAAGAATATTTACGGGCTGGGAGATAAAAAGCTCCACAGAGATCTCATACAAGCCTAGATTTATTTTTAGTGCTAAGAGCTTTTTGGGCTTCGGGTTGTTTGTTACCAACTTGCAATTCTAAATTTTGTGATTAGTGCTTGAAGCCTTATTACTTGGTTTGCAACATTAATGCCTACAGGAACAATGACTTTGCTTTGGAAAACTCATGTTTACAGAAATTTTAAAATATACAGTCTGCCTCAGAGGAAATTAAAGTGTTGTTCCGTTCCTCATCCAGGAATTGCCAAAAATGTAACAGAATATATTTCCATAGAATGAGCAGCAGAAGCAGCAAATGTTGTTAATTTCAAAGCCAAATATTATGATTTTTTATTCGCAGCTACCTATGAATTTTCCAGGCAGATGTGTGTGCTAGGCTTCCCCATGACACTATCAGTTTAAATGACTCATTTACGACTGTTTTAAAAGACTTTAAAAAATAATTTTTCTTCTATGCTCCTTGTAGGTGGGTAGTGAAAGGTAGATGTGGAAGTTGCACAGACAGAACATCACTTGTCTGGAAAGAGAAAATATTTTGTATCAGTATGTTGTTGAAAAGGACTGGAAGGCAGGAAATGTGCTTGTTAGAGCTCATCCTCACAGCTCGGCCAATGCTGGGGAAGCTACGCATCGGGATTGCTACGTGCACTGAGAGGCAACTTATTTTCCTTCCACACAAAAGACATTATAAAAGTGAAGACTCACCTCTGGTATAAACAGATTAATGCTGATTTATGACAGCAAAGGACCTTCCCACAATGACTATGTAATTTTTCATGTGATTTTATAAATCCTTAATATTAACATTATGACAAAAGTATGGACCAAGCTGGTGCTTTCAGATACGATAGGCATCACTAAAACATAACTAGCAATTTCTCTTTCCAGATGGCCAGACGCGCATTTTAGTATTCATTTATCAAGGGCTAAACAGAGAATATCTGTCCCTACTTATTATTCTGACCAGTCCAGGTTCACAAAAAGTTGTTTTCTGTGAATTTCTAATTAGATCTGAATGGAATTATTTGACTTAGATCAGCAAAGATACTTCTTATGAAGAATGATATCAAGGGAATACAGGTCAGTACCATATGACATATGCTTCTGCTTCAAGAGATCCCTGTGAGTCTCGAGAGGTGGATATATCACGTAACTCACATCTACTCACTCAGCATTTTCACTGATCATTTGAAAGAGAAGTGTCCCATACATCCACCAGCTTTACATTTAAAGAAAGTTAAGGTTAATAATAACTTTGTTTTTCCTTCTACTTACGTATAGGTGTTAGGTACAAGAGAGACCAAGACCGCACTTTGAACACAAGCAATCGATAATCTGAAATTGGCAATGTCGTGGTGCCTGGGTGCCCAGCATTTATTTTCGGTGCACCAGGCCTGTGGAGGTGGCACAGCTGGTACCACAGGCACAGCTGCCTCTGTTGCCTGTTCCTAACCGTGCCTCACCAAGGGTTTGCAGCAGCGAGAGAGAGGCAATGAAGTCTGGGTGAAGCAGGGTGGAGGTGGATGTCCTGAGGGGAATGAGAAGTGTTTATTGAAGCAGAGCAAGTCAGTCGCTTTGCTACACAGGCTGGGACTTAACCCTGCTAATACTGCGTATAGAGCTGGAAAAGGAACCTGCAAAGCACGCTTGGCCAAATGTCTCGACTTTCAGTCGCAAAATACTAATAGGGTGCACTGGGCTTTTCTTCAATCACCGGCTTATTCAAGTGAGACCTTAAATTATAATTAAATGTGGGATGCACTTGTCCTGTGTAAATATGATAATTGGTTCATAAATGTATAATGCTGTTAATTAGTGTGTGATCTCTTTTAGCACAGGAATGCGTGTTGCTGTCTCCTGAGCCCCTGAAGACAGAATAAAGAATCACAATTCAGTGCCCTTGTAATACTTGGAAAGGGAAGAACATCATCCACTCAGATCAGGCTGTTTGGAAACTTTGACGGCAAAGTAAGGAAGAAAGGAGTCTTTGCATGACCACATCTTTCTTGCTGAAAAGCTAATAATCATCTAGTAATAAAATAGAAATATTTTTCTAATCAAAAGACGGAGAAAATCTTTTTACTCTTTGCATTATTCTCTGTCACATCCAGTGCATCATCGTCACATGAATATGACTGAGGAACATTCCTGGTTTGTGTCCTATCATGAAAGCTGTCACATAAACACAGTAATTAAAAGAAGCAGGAGGAAAATGTACTAACCCGTACATATATGCATGGACACATTTAATATCAGCTGTAGTTGCAGGAGTAGAGAGTAACATTGGAAGCATAAATTCACGAGCTCCAAGAACAAACGAGTCCTCCAGGAGACCTGTAACACTCAATGTGGTTTCATTAATTATTCATTCAGCTGTTCACTTTGTTTCTCCTTGAGGTTTGTTTGAACAGTTGTTTACACTTGAAAGGTCTGCTCAGAAGCAACTATAAGCAATTGGAGACTATTAGCATTTTGTTCTCAATCAGCATCTTGCTAGAGATAGAAGGGATTTCACTCTGCTTGGCTTTAAGACATCAGTTTAAAGCAGATTTCCTCCACTGTTGCCTGATCTGAACATATCTAAAAAAGGTGCCTTATCTCTTTCTCTGCCAGTAACATTCTGCTTTTGTCTTAACAATCTTTGATAGAACCAAATATACTGTTGGAAAAAATAGACAGCACAACTTGATTTCAAAGGAAGACCAGCTTTACTCAAACCCAGGACACAGCCTCACTCTGTCTACTTTGCGTTACAGCAAAACATCTCTGCTCTCCCACCGATGACTCCTTGCCAACCTTGTAAGTCTTTGGCTTTCCAGGTTCATAGGGGGATGATTCCTGTAATCTATTCCCAGCCAAGACAGTTCAAATATGTACTGTTCTCATGAGTTAACAGACCATGACTAAACAACACAAATCCCATTAGAAGAAAGGAAGATGTGGATATTGCAGGGGAAATGGGCTACCCAAAACCTAAGGAGACTGAAGGCACTGGTGGTAATTTCCAGAGAGGATGCAGTGTGCTCCTCCTTGAGGTCTCCACGGCACATCAAGGACAACAGAGAGAGAGATATGTGGAGTAGTGGTAAGTGGAGGTTATGTGACAGTGGTCAGTATGGGAGCAGGAAGCTCTGTGTTTGACACATCACCCCCTATCCCCCAGTCTGTGGCTGAGGTCAGAGCAGTCACCCCAGAAAAACAACTGTGTTTTTTCTCCAGGGAAATGAGGACAGGCATGGCTTCTCATTATTTCTTTGATGGTGGGTTAAGGTCAAAAAAGGAAAGATACAGAGCACTTTTCCCACTAGTTGGTTTAAATTTGCTCTTTATTGCCTCAGCACTCATTGTAAAAAATAAGTTTTTGTGATGCTCTTAATCTGTACTGTGATAGCTGATATTTGTCAGCTTTACAGTTTTCATTTCATTATTGCTTCCATTTGTATAAAGAGAACAAATGGATGAGAATGGATAATAAACCAGCTGGCTGAAACAAATAGTTGGTTTAGTGAAAGGTTTTCTGTTACAGAACTAGGTTTCTGAGAAGACATAAAAATATGACTTCTGGAAAGCATCATATAAAATGAAAGTAAAAGCAAGAGAAGTTGCTGAAATAATTCCAGACAGACAATGGCTGAATGTCTCCTCCAGAAAGTTACTACGTCAAGGACAGAGCAGACTATATTCCTCTGAGTCCAAGGGCACCGCAAGAAACCAGATAAAAACAGATCAGGGTTTTTCGTTTGTGTTCTTCATTACAATACATCACACAATGCATGCATGCATGCAACTCCAAACAATCTGCCACATAAAATATCCTACAACATTTTATTTTCTCCTAAGCAAAACACCATTTATTTCTAAGAGAAAATTGCAGGAAAACGTTTGCAAAGATCTGTCTTTGCCTCTGTTGGCAGAGAAATCAGAAATAGGTGAAAAAATTAGAAAACTCAGCAGCAGTCTGCTTTCTCCTGTGCATTCCCCAAGTATTAATTTAACATCCTTCTGCTACTAGTCACAGCCTGACTAGGTTCATTTATCTCACCGACCAGTGTGTTCAGCATCCCTACTCACAACAGTTTTTAGCGCATTCCGGATAATCAGATAAATCCTTTTTTTTTTTTTTTTTTTTTTTTTTTTTTTNATTTTTTTTTTTTTTTTTTTTTTCATCAAGGAGACAGGTCAAAATGATTATATGTGAAAGTTTTAAGATAGACTAAGACTTGCTTTTCTTTTCTATTAGTCTGGAAATTACTGTTCCCCCAAAAATTCTGAACTCAAAGCTGAGACCTGATGGCAAATTCATGCTTTTGCTACTTGGACACATCCAGATTAGGGGAGAGGGTTAATAAAGGGAAGAAATATGCTATTTATTTCTGTCTTCTTTACACATTGCCTAGCTTGAGCAAGGGGATTGGACCAGATGACCTCCAGAGGTCCCTGCCAACCTCAACCAGTCTGTGATTCTGTGATTCTCCAACTGTCACATGTGATGGAGTCCTGTTGTCCTGAGGATGGCTGAACATCTGCCCACCCATGGGAAGCAGTGAATGAATTCCTAGTGTTGTCCTGCTTGCATGCACAGGTTCCACTTTCCCTGTTAGTCTTATCTCAGCCCAGGAATTTTAACACTTTTACTCTCCTGATCTCTCCCCTCTCCACGTTGGTGAGTGATTGAGAGGCTGGGTGGACTGAACTGCCCATAAGAGTGAAGCCAGAAGAGAAAGGCAGCTTTTTGGGCTAACTGAGAGCAAGCCCTGTCTGACGTGGGAGTTCTGCCCTCACTGGCGCAAGGGTGATGAGGCCAGTGACCTGGATATATCTGGCTCCATTGCTGCTTAAATATGAGACAAATAGATGAAAACTACTCCCATTAAACATCAGCTAGTTGTTAAAAGGCTTTAAATTATCATCTTAGTTTGTATTTTTGTAGTCTGGCTTCAGCTTGCTTCATGTGTGAGATGCTTTTGACTCGTTGCATTCTAGGCAAGTTTCTGTCCTGAAACTTGACAGCCCCCAAGTACTCTCAATCTTGCCCACTTGGAGCACAAATAACAGACTTCAGGATGGGGAGGTGAAGAAATTGTGCTGGTCAGCAAAAAAACTTTCGCTGCATTATTCATGTCTTAACTAGAGATAAATTGCCATATGGGACAAAAGTAGTGATACATCATCTTCTGAATCCTTGCTTTTTTCTCTGGAGGCTCAGCCATTCTGCAGCACCAAGGTCTCCACCATGCAGTCAGTAATTGGCTGCAACCTAATTTAGATCCTGAATAATTCTAGAGACATACTAGTGTGGCCTTCCAGAGAGCTTCACCTGATGCTGAAATAATTCTTTTGCCTGCCTTGTGCACGAGGTTATAAGAATTCTTGCTTGCCAAAGTCGACCGGAGAGAAGGAGATGGCTGTTACAGCAGACCTAACCAGTGCCTGAGCTTGTGGGGCTCAGGAGGTGATGGGTGCTCAGAGAACCCCCCTGCCCTCTTTGTTACCATCCAGCTCAAGGGCTGTGGCTGTGGTGGGGAGGAAGTTTGTGCTCTGGCATGGTGGTCCCAGGGGAGCCCTGGTGTTGCAGTGCCTGACCTCAGCACTCATGAGGCTGACGAGGGATGAGGCCCTTGAGCGAGCATGTTCCACTTCACATGCTGCACTCCCTGCCTGGTTTGCCTCTGTGGCTCTCTCGTCCTGCTCCGCTCAGGAGCTCTTGTGCCCATCAGTCTTTGAGCAGCGCCTGAGAGTGCCCTGGCTCCACCAGCACTGCCTAGTTCCCACACTCCAGTGCAGTGGCCAGGGCTGGGTGCTCAGTGCCCCAGGAAATCATGCCCAGAGCTCGACAGTGGTGCCAGCTCCTGGAAGCACAGTCCCTGTGCCCAGGGGATCAGGCACTACCACCTGCAGCCCCACATGTGTGGCCTGCTGTGCTCGATGGTGAGCCCCAGGAGTGTAGGATGAGGCTGGTGGCAGTGCCCTGGCAGGGCGATGTGCCCAGCACTGGGGAGGTCCCTGGTGAAGGGGCAGCCTGTGACTGCAGCAGCTGGAGGATATGTCATCTGTGAGCTGAGAGCACTGAGATGGATGGCCAGTGAGCCTGCCTGCTCTTTCCTGCACATCACAAAGGTGCCCAAGCAAAGCCAATGGCTGCTGACAGAGGGGGAACCCCATCCCAGGACAGCACTTTGGAGTCCCTTTGGAGATGTTGTTATTGGCTATTTTCCAACCTGACTGGGAGGTTGAACTACGTGATCTTTAAAGGTCCCTTCTGACCCAAACCATTCTCTGATTCTATGGTTTTAGACTGGCTGTAGAGAAGTTACAGTACTTTATACAATCCATGCTGAGATGCCCTGGGGCAGCCACACCAGTGGCTCAAATCTCCACTAGCTGGTGCTCAAAGCTATGTTCTCAGTGAGGTTTTTGAGCTGAAATAGCATGAGAACAGATTTTTACTTATAAGACAACCCTTGACAATGGCTCAGTATCTTTTTGGCATGCGTCCTTTGAAAAGCAGCTGCACACACCTGCACTCAGGTCTGGGCTGTGAATGTGCACCATCTCTCCTCTCGATGGGGCTGACACTGCAGCAAATGAAGAGGTTTGCAAATGCTGTGACATGTGCCACTCCCAGCATTTCAAAATATTTTTCACAAAGACTCAGCCCTCCAACTATTGAAGTCTCTCAGGGACACAGGTGTGTGTGCTTCTGTGCAAATGCAAGTGCCTTTGCACACCCCTGGATATCAGTTGTGTGGTTTCTTCTTAATGGATGATCCTGAAAATTGGTTTCTGAGCCATGGGAGAATCAGTCAAAGAACATAGAAGAGTAATGTAAAAGTGACAGGGTCTTTGTCTGCAGGTTTAGCTGCACCGAAGTTGCTGTGCTGGTGGTTTTTATGCTTATATCAGTGGGATGGTACCAGCTTATACTAGTCTGTTAAAGATTTCAGGGTTTTGCATACAGGTATCATTTGAGAGAGGGGCCCTGTTGGGCCTCTCTGGCCATGCAGGATCACCTCTATTCATACAGGCTGAGCAGGGTACCTTCAACCCTCTTCCTTCATCCCACCTCTTGCCCTATTTCTGCACCACCCCTCCAGGCACATTTTTGGTGCTGCAGGTGCTGTTCACTCCAGGCCGGTGAGCTGCAGCAGTGAGCACTCAACTGCACAGTTACGACTGCCTCAGAGATTAGCATGGGCTGGCAGAGCCAGATACAAGAGCTAATGGGATTTAAAAGCCGAAAGAGGAGTATTTTTCCTAATTCCACCAATCAAACATCAAAACTGGTGGAGTTCAATTCACTCCCACACATTTCTGTTGGAAGTCCCAGCTTTGTAGAGGATCTCAAATAACATCAGGCAAGTGAGTCAAAACCCTATTCATTCAAGCAGATCTATATGACTGCTATAAATTTTGCATTGCCACAGTGATAAAGGATGAGTATATTCTTTTTTAAACTACTGTTGTACTGTTGACAGTGTAGCTAAGACTACTTTCCCTCTCATAGAGAGTTTCCACGTGGCTGGAACTGGAAAGCAATGCAAATCTAAAGAGACACAGATTTTCTTATTTCATGACATTTGCATATGTTGCCTCTGGAAAAAAATTTCTCAGTGCAAAAAAAAATATGAAATTGTTTTAATTAAGGGCTTTGGTAGTTACAAAGGAAGATAAAATTTAATGTTTACAAAATTACATACTGTTTAAGAGCTTGGCATAAAAAGAATACTAAAGAAGAAAAGAAGCTTATTTTCTTGCTGTTTCTGAAGCTGTCAATGATTTTTACAAGGGAAATTGCATCGGTTATTCTGGCAAAAGAACTAACTCATGCAGCCAGTTATGTTCCCCCTTTCCTTGGTAAACAGGAAAGGATCCCATATCTCATTTTTTTGTCTGGAAAACAACAGAGTTTCACTTTAAAATTGCTGCAGCTGTCCTGGTTTCACCATGATGGGTAGCTCAGCCTACCCAGCCACTCGCTCACTCACCCCATGGGATAGGGAGAGAATCAGGAACATAAAAGTGCAAAAACTCCTGGCTTGAGATAAAGATAGTTTAACAGCTAAAGCAAGAGCTGTGCATGCAAGCAGAGCAAACTCAGGAATTCATCCTCTGCTTCCCATGGCAGGCAGGTGTTCAGCCATCCCCAGGACCGCAGGGAAGGCAAAACACTGTCACTCTGAACGTTGCCTTTTCCTCCTCCTTCCCCAGATTTTATTGCTGAGCACGACATTCTGTGGTCTGGGACATCCCTTGGGTCAGTTGGGGTCAGCTGTGCCCCCTCCCAGCTCCTAGTGCCAGTGCTGCTCAGCAGTCACTGAAGCATCCCTGTGTGACTGTTTTCAGCACAGATCTAGAGCATCATGAAAGATATTGTGAGGAAAATTAACTCTATCCTAGCAAAAAAACCAGTGCCAGGATTTTCAGGTGGAGGACTAGGCTGGGAGGTGATATGGTGTTCACTTGGTCCCACAGCTGAAGAACTTCATGTGAGCAATACATGAAAGAGACTGAGGAAAGCATTGCCTGTGGTTACTGGAGTCAGTCTCTTTAGCTGCTAAAGCAAATAATTAAACTCCCACATGGCACAGTCCAGCCTCGTGGTCAGCCCCTCACCTGCCCATGGGGATGGTCCAGGCAGACACCTCCTGGGGTGGCCTCACTGCTGCTGCCAGATGCAGGGGAGGTGTCCCTCCCACCTGGCAGGAAATCATTCACCTGCACTGGAGCTGACCCAGGCTCAGCAGGATCAGCCCCATGACCCAGAGTGCCTTTGAAACAGCGCCCACTCACCCTGGCAAACACCGATGCTGCGCACCCATTGGTGCCGCACGTCTGTCCCAACGCGCGGCTCTGTCCCTCAGGGCAGGTGCCGTGCTCAGCTGGCTACCAGCTCCGGCTCCCCATCGTGCTTTTACTCATCCTTCTCCTCAAACCCTCCTTGCCTGCTGGGACATGGGCTGTGGCTGTGGCCCGGTGCTAAAGTGGGACATGTCCCAGCCCCATGAGCCTGAGCCAGACCCACCTATCAGCACAGAGCATGTGCAGCGTGCTGGCTTTGGTAGTTAATCTCCCGCAGAGCAATTGCGCTCAGTGCTGTGAGGCCAGGGGCTTTGCAGGTGAGCTGGTGCTGTGGCAGGACCCCTCCACGAGTCCCCACCATCCCAGACCCCCAGGGACCCTGCCCCAGTCAATGGGCACTTACAGCTACTCTCTGGCTCTCCTCCAAGCTCTCCTTTGTTCCTTCCTTCTTGCCCAGTTTGTTCATTGCATTGTAGCTGCTGTTTAATTGCCATTTTGTCTTTAGGACTGCTACAGCCACCGGGATAGACGCTGCTTTGGGATTGACTCTTCATAATCAGATGAAGAAATAAATATCCTTGAAAAGCTTGAAGTCTTGCAAAGAAAGATATAAGCAACGTTATCATTAAAGTACACAGCATATTGTGATTATGGCATGCAGTACATTATAAATCATTTTATTTGTGTTCAACGATGAGGATTAACAGCAAATTGTGGATTTTATTTATTGCTTAGAGTGACTAATATACATAAAACAATTGAATTTTAAAGTGTAAGTACCGTCTTGTTTGTAAACAAAAGATGCATGTTATGTCTAGACAGAGTAAGTGTAGTATCAATGGCCATTTTTTGCATGTTTCATTGATTTTTATCTACAGGGACCATTAATCCATCTCTCTTCCAGGAATTCATTTCAGCATTCCATTTTCCTTTAAAGGCATTTAAATGAGGCTTAAAGAGAAGGGGAATAAAACCGAGCCATTCCTTCTACTTTCTCCTCAATGTGAAATTTTCTTCATCCACCAAGCAGAAAAGTTAATGTTTCCAAACTCCTAAACAGAAAATATAGTGCAGTTGTTTTCTAGAGATGTTTTAAATGTGCTAGTCATAAATTCTTTTCTGTTGAGACCTGTATTATTTGGCTCATTGTATTAAGTTATTAGTTGTTACAGGTAGACAGTAACTGCAATACAATAAATAATAAAATAAAATAAAATAAAATAAAATAAAATAAAATAAAATAAAATAAAATAAAATAAAATAAAATAAAATAAAATAAAATAAACAGCTAACAATGCCCCAGCAGGAGATCAGTGTGCTGTGGCAAAGCCATCCTGTGCAATGTGCCTGCATTGCTCTGACATGTCCCGGTCACAACTGTGTGGTGATGCTTCAGACTTGAAATAACTGAGCATTCATGTGACCAAACCCAACTGCACACGCTTGGCAGAATGCAGAGTGGGTAAATGAGCCACACCAGGATCTTCACCTGCTGAACTATCCAGATCTAGAACTAAGCAGTTTGTACATGAGAACAGCTACTGAAGCACCACCTCACAGCCCATCACCGTTTGGTGCCCGTTGCTGGGTCACACCAATGCCGAGCCGTTCGGCCCAGTGCAGTAACGCTTGCATGTGCCAGCATCACTCTGCAGATCCAATGTGGCATTTTTAACTTTTCGTAACGGAAATTAAAACTGACTGTCATAGCCTGAAGACATGTACTTTCAGGAGTTGTCATATGCGTGACTGACTTACCAAGAACTCCTGAAATAGCACTGGGGGAGTCAGGGAGGTGTCAGGTACTGTGAAACCAGAGGAAAGGAACCCTGAGCTGCCTATCTGGGAAACATGGTGGGTTGTCTCAGAGCTGCGGAGGAAGGGGAAGGATGGGCACCACCACAGACCCTCTGTTGAGCTCGAGTGCAGGTGGTACTGCCAGGGCAAGGAGGGGCTGTGCTGTGGAGAAGCGTTGAGTTTGAGGGACAATGACACTGCTGGAGAAGGTTGCATCGTCCTAAGAGTGGACATGGTCCTCAATGACTTGTCCTGGGACTGACCTCATTCAGAAGCATGACAATGACATTGCACAGTGAAAAGCCATAAACCTAAGACTTTGGGGAGGAGGCAATTGTAATTTGGAGGTATTGGCTGCCCTTGAGAACAGCAACAGAGATTGACAGAGAGGCTTAAAAATCTCAAGAGCAATGAATTGTAGGAATTTCTCCAAATAAGCTGGGTTGTGTTAGCTGGAATCAGCTGAGATGGATCAGAGCGTGCCCTGATCGTGAGGGATAGTAGGTACAGCACAGGCAACATGGCCTTGGAATAAATGCAGAGATTGTTCCTTGGAAAAAAAAGGTTTCTGCTGATGCACAAGTCAAGCTATAACACTGAATAATTTTGTTAATCTATGTCCAAAAAGATTCATTTGAAAACGAAGAGATGTCAAGGAGGATGGCAAGGTGATATTGACTATGAAAAGACACCCTTGTTGGAGTAAACTGCAGATGTAATAAATAATGTGCTTTCTTTGGTAGCAAGGCGGAGGTCTCTCTCCAGCTGCTGCTCTCTTCCTACCACCACCTCACTGCAGGCTTTGTCCTCCCTTCTCTCTGCTCCCTGCATCGCTGCGGCAGTGTGGGTGCTTGTGCAGCTGTGCTGAGAAGAGAATCACGGAAACGGCCCCGGCTTGTAACAGGTCTGGGAAGCAGTGTGTTAATTGGGATAGTCACAGTGAAGCTACTCACTGCAGGGCCCACAAATACTAGTGCTGTCTTATGGGGGAGCAGTGAGCTCTCTCGATCTCTCTTTCAGCTTGGAAGCATAAATTGTACATCAGATAGGTTTAAAGAAGTCTTAGAGTAGCTTTGGTGTCTTGGTAGACAAGATCTTTTTAAATGTTTTATATCTCTTGTTCAAACTGGAAAAATAGTCACAAAACCAGATGCATATTATTGGATAGAGACAAATAAAACCCTCAATGCAAATCACATCCTGGATGTGTAAAGCTGTAATTGTATTGTTGGTTCTGTTCTGCCCTGTGTTATCAGAGCTGGAGACCAACCTCCACCTGAGATTTGTCCTGGCTGTGGGGTAGCAGTGGGACAGTCACAGCCCCAGCTCAGTCGGCGACATTGCCTGGTGTGCAGATCCTGATGTTTTGCACAGTTGGAATTGTGTAGGAAAAGTCCTGGATGACACTTGGGAATTGCTGCTTGGCTTCATGAGCCCCCCTGTCCTGAGCCAACATTTCCTAACTCTGGGATGCTGCTAGCAGCTGGAGACAGAAAGCAGCTGGGGTGCAGGGTGCTGTGGCTGGGAGCCTCTGCTCTCCATAACTCAGCCAACTGCTGTGAACCCTGCAACCTGATAGAAACATTCCTTGTTGGAACAAATGTCTGTCTGATGCAGCTCAACCTGAGCATCGCTTTAATGAAAGCCAGAATTACTGTGCACCAAGATGAGTGTGTGCCTGTGCTGCAGCGACAGGCACTTGCTGGCTGTCACCAGGTGAGTGTTCCACCACTTCTTCCTGGTTGTGCAGATAACAGCAAATAACTCCATGAGGTTTCTTTAATTGCCTTTACACATCTCCTGCTGTTGAGTAGATTCATAACCTTGCTGGCAGTTTGAAAAGTGATTTAAACTGAGCTAATGAAGCTCTCCATTATCCTTTACAGAGGTGACTGAAAGTGAGTCGAGTGATGTAAATCCCTTTATAGAATGCAACAGCGAAGGCTGTCGTAGCCAGTCCCACACTGTCACGTGTGGACCTTCAAAGCAAAGTGCAGGAGAGGGAGCAGACCAAGATGGGATGTTCCCACAACTCTCCTTACACCGAGGCTTGACCAAGAGGATGTGTATGAGAAAACCAGGGTGTCTGCATGCTCCTTCTGGCTCTGTGCAGCTCATTGGTACTGCCTGCCTAAATGCATGGCGCTGGAGGAGGAGGGGGCGGGTGAGAGTGGCTAATGAAGCTGCAGAAGCAAAGTAAATCAGCACTCAGTGAATCATAGAATCATTTAGGCTGGAAAAGACCCTTAAGATCCTCAAGGTCAACTGTAAACCTAACGCTGCCAAGCCTACCACTAAACCATTTTCCTCAGCACCACATCTACATATCTTTTAAATCCCTCCAGGGATGGTGACTCCACTACTGCCCTTGGCAGCTGGTTCAAGGGCTTGATAACCCTTTCCGTGAAGAAGGTTTTCCTAATATCCAACTTAAACCTCCTCTGGTGCAACTTGAAGCCACTTCCTCTTGGATCCCTTCTAGCAGTAATGAGAATTTGCACTCCAAACTAGTGCTGTGGCTATTTGCCAGAGCTGAGATGAAAAACTGAGACAGTGACTATGAGGAAAGGCTGAGAAGGCTTTCCTAGGGACACTGAAATATCTGTGAGCACAGAGGGCTTGCACAGAGAGACTGGCTGGTGGTGAGTTGAACTTCTCCTCCAGCCAGAGACGCAGGAACAAAACCAGAGCCTTCTACGTATGGGTAGCAAGGGTACTGCTGGCCAAGGGAAGGTGCTGGGAAACGTGACAGACTGCACACAGCTACACGCTTACCAAACAAAAAGCAGCAAAGCAAACAGAGGGTGGTGATCTTCTTGTGGGCTGGTTTAAGGCCCTGTATAACCTACAGGCTGTGCATAGCAGAAGTGGAAATTTTTTTATTATTTATTTGTTAAAATATGGTAACATTAATTTCCCATTAATTTCCACAAGTTGCATGGTAGCACTGCAGGGCAGGCACGCAGAACAATGTGCTAGTTTACAAAGCACAGAGAAAGAACAGCAGATAAAGGAAATCTGTGTAGTGAAAGTTGTCACTGCTGTAAGAACAGGGAATTTTCTTCATAGAATTCTAACAAGGTAGATCATTTTTTTTTGTAAAGCAATCTGGATTGTCTCTATCAGCAAAGGTGTCTTTTTTTCCAGCAGACTGAGTTCCAATAATTCATCTCACCAAACTCTTATTGGCAGGCAAGAAAGAAATTTCCAAGTCTGAAACAGTAATTTCCTTAACATTGCTGATGCTCATAACAGTGAGTTTTAAAATTTTTATAGAGACAGGCGTGGAAGATAAGTGGCATTTTCAAATGACTAGATCTGATCTATACGTGTGCACTTCAAGAGTCAGCCAGAGAGCTGAGCTGGCTGTGCAGACCTGGGAATTAAAGGTTAAGGAATGGTTCCTGCAGGTCTGTAATAACCTGGTGGTATAAAACTTACTGCACCCAGCGTGTTCTTGGCCACCTGCTGCCTATTGCAATTTGCTGTCTCTGCCTCAGATGAGTAGTCCCCTTCTTGGCATCACCAACTAGTCTCGCCTGTGGCTGCCATCTCATGAATAATAACTAGTTGAATGCCACAAGTCCTGTTTTGTGTTTGCTGTTTATTTTTTTGTCTGTCAGGATGGTCAAGCAGTGGCACAGGTTGCCCAGAAAGGCTGTGGAGTCTCCATCTTAGGAGATATTCAACATCTGACTGAATACAGTCCTGAGCAACCTGCTCTGGGTGACCTTCTTGGAGCAATGAGATTGAACAAAATGACCTTCACCATTCTGTGATTTTGATGCTTTATGGAAGAGAGGGAAGCAGATCTTGGTGGCCTTAATGAATACAGTTTTCATGAACTAGGACAGGGGAAAGGCCAGTGTGGCCAGTTCGGACCAAAGTGTAGCTTGCAATAGAGATAACCCAGCCGGTTGGGATAAAGGAGGAAGTATGGAAGCACTGGATTGAGCTGGTCAATGCTGGCCAGTTAATTCAGCCGTGTGTGCAAATTGTGATGTTTACACCTGCAACCTCCTGGATGCATGTGTGGGGATCAGGTACTTCTGAGCACAGGAAACACCATGACTAGGTAAAGGAAAATTAAACCCACAGCTGCCATAAACATGGATATTTACTCAGAAAAGAAAAGAAGGCATTGCTACTGTGGTGGTATGAGAATGTCAGGATATAAAGAATCCGAAATGAAAGCAAAAGGTATAATGAGATTGCTAATGAAAATGAAGAGTGAAAAAAGGGACAGACTTTTAACACTGATGAATATTAACCTCTGGCAGTGACTCTGAGGGAAACAATAGATTTGCACCTCTTAAAGGCTCCAAAGCAAGACCAGATACCCCTCTGAAAGGAACACTTTAGTCAAACGAGTTACTGGGATCGTGCACATATCATAAATTCTCTGGCTTAAGTTACTTATTTTACCACATAAGATGATTTAATGGTCCTCTTTGGTTTTAGAATCTGTGTTCTTAAGAACAAAATGGAAAAGCACACAGAGACATCTCTGTGGGATCTCACATTATGCATGTCTTCCTCTGATGGTGGAACTCTGCAAACAACATGTAGGCGATGGTTCATTCAGTGAGACTGTCTTTTATAGTCAATAATGCAAAGAAAATGAATTGACAAGGTACAGACTACACATTTCATGCTCTTTCAAAACCCCTTTTCCAGATTTCAGAATCATATTTTCTTTCCTGAAATACAGAAGTGCCTGGGTCTATTTCTTCCTCATTTCTGATTTTCTTTCCTTTCCCATGCAGGTGTGGAAGAAAAAATTACTACTGTATACTCAAATAGTGTAAAGGTAGAAAAAAGGCAAATCTACTCAGGCATCCAGCCCAGCCTTGCAGGTAAGAAGAGGTCTAACACCTGTGTGCAAACATCTCCATCCATCCCAGAGCCGGTGCCAGTTTTGCTCATCATTAATCTTTATGCCCTTCCTAGTTCACAAGCAATAGCTATGGATAGAACTCTTAATGGCAGACAGGCTATTCGTTTCCATATGTAAGAGCTGTCACAAGATTCTTCTGAAATGGGTACACTGGGTTTCAGCATTTACCAAAGGTTTTATCTTACAGTCATTTTTTTCACCACAGTTTTCCCCATTCTCTCCACTACACACCAAGTACATTTTGAATGGCATGTTTCTAACTGGGGTATATATTTTCAGGACACTATTCTCCTTTTGTATTGTGTCAGGGAAAAAAAAAGGAAAAAGGGAAAGAAAAGCTGTAACCATAAGCTTTATGCTAATATGCTGAACTTTCATACATTTGAAAGTGCTGATGGAAGAGAAATCCGTAAATATGTCTCTGTTCACTCTCCTAGCATGTGTGAGAAACTGTGAAAAATAGTTCTTTCAATATATTTCTCAGAAGGAATTTTCGTCACAGAAAGGGAATGACTACAGAGCTGGTGACTTCGAGAATGAGACCCCTGTGTACTACTTTGCTGAAAAATCACACTCTTACCTCTTATTCTTATGAGTAGACCTCTGACCGCTAGAGCAGTCACAGTACTATTGTCATATTAAAGCAGTAAAAAGTAAAAGCTAATGCAGGCAGAGCTACCTGGCTGAGAACAGACCTACTTTCAAACTACATAAACAGACATATACACAGCAAAGAAGTAATTTGAATCAAGAGGTTATTTAAGTAAAAGGTATCTGGTTGCACCTTTCTTCCACTAGTAGAAGAATTCAAATAGAAGATATTCCTGTGGATTTTTTCGAGCTGTATGTCCTGGTTTTGGCTGGGATAAAGTTAATTTTCTTCCTTGTAGCTGGTTCAGTGTTGTGTTTTGGATTTAGGATGAGAACCTGTGTTGACCTCACCGGGATGTTTAATTGTTGCAAAGCAGAACTTACACCAAGTCAAGGGCTATTCTGCTCCTTACCCTGCCCTGCCAGTGAGCAGGATGGGGGGTGCAAGGATCTGGACTTCATGCATAGCAATAAAACTGGAGGGAGTTGGTCCGGGGGGCATTGACTGCTGCTGGGGAATTGGCTGGGCATCAGTCAGCGAATGATGAGCAATTGCATTGTGCATCACTTGTTTTATGCATTCTTTTGTCATTATTTCCCTTCATTTTCTGTCCTATTAAACTGTCTTTATCTCAGCCTACAGGTTTTACCTTTTTTCCAATTCTCTCCCCCTTCACACTAGGGGAGAATGAGTGAGTGGCTGTGTGGTGTTTAACTGCCTGCTGACAAAAATCAATGTTTTCAAAGAAAGAGGAACAACAAATGCATCCATAATCATCTTGACCTGTCGGCTGTTCAATACATCACTAGTAATGGTAACTGGCTCTCAGTTGTGGTCCCAGTTCATCAGGTAAGAAACAACAAGTACAGTATTCATTGCTGAAGAAAGAAATTCACAAACAGGGAAATGCAGCTGGGATGGGTTTGGCCCTGTTAGCTCTCGGTAAAAATTTCAAAGAAGGTATCTTTTATGTTAGTGTCAACAGAACTTTGAAATGTTTGGGGTTTTTTGGTTTTGTTTTTTTCTTTATTTTTTTTCCTGCAAGTGCATTTATTTTGAAGTAGTTAGTGTCAAGTGGCGATAAATGTCCTCTGAAAGTAGAAGAGGTGCCTTGATTTGAGCTTTTACTAGGAGATTTTTTTTTTATGTTTGAAGAGCTGCTGAGTAGAGGACAAGGTGATATCAGTGAGGTTTTATTGGCATAGCTTTGGGACTAATTCAAAAGGAAATCCTGGAGTACTTGATGAAATTTGAGGTCATGACACAAATACTTTTCTGTGTAGTAGTAATAGCTCATTTTAATTTTCTTCCTGAACACTAATGTAACATTATTGAAGATTTCAGTCACCACAGGTACCAATGAGGTGTTTCTTGCCAGGAGCTCCTGGTCCTGCAGTGCAAGGCTCAGCTGCTGCTGTTCCCTGACCATGGTCTCTGCAAAGTCCCGTGGCACAGCCAGGAGCCCGCCCCTCGCTCTGCCCACTGCAGCGGTGCCATGCTGGTGCAGCTGGGACAGGAAGGTGGCACCACTGGGTTTCCTCTGTGCGCGCCGAGGGCTGGCTCTTCTTCCTGAAGCTCTGCTTAGAGACAGGCACAGAGAAAGTCTGTGTGTCCTTTATGATGCTGGGACGTTGCAGCTGGGTTACTTACCCCTGTAAATCCTGCCTGAGAGCTGACTCAATTACATTTCTTTCTGCTTTATTACTGATGCCATGAGCATGTCTGCCAGACAAGCTCAGCAAAAGATTAATAAAATCTTCTTTTTCTATCTGAATTGTTATTGTTAGTCACCTCTCCATTGTTATTAAGAAACTCAATCAGATGAAGGAAACTTACTCGCAGACTTTCTTACAGCTCCTTTTGATCTTTCTTCATAGCCATATATTCCAGGGACTTGAGCGTCATCCCTCTGGATGGGTAATTTTGAGATTTGTCTCTCTGCACTGCCAGGGATTAAATTGGGCTGGGGATGAATTCAATCTTTGACAAATCTGACTTTTGAGGATATTCCCTTTTATCTTTCTACTGACACTTCTGCTTGAGGTGGCAGTGTCCTTCACAACGGCCCTTAGGGGGGAAATGGTGTCCTTAATCTAGTGAAGCTAAGTAGAGCCTGGAGTTTGCAATCATGGATTTTCCCACCAAGAAAGGTAGTATCCCTGCCCTTGCACATGCTAATGTGCCCTTTGCAATGCTGACTGCCTCCCTGCATAAAGTAGAGCCTTGTGCATTGCCAATGGCATGGGAAGGTGTGAGCAAGAGCAGGGCACCCACTGATCCCACTTTGCTTCTGTTCCTCCTTGCCTTGTGTCCTTGGCCACATGCACAGCTCCTATGTCCCCTCTCTCAGGCCACGCAGCCTGCCCCACAGCTAAGGTGAAGGCTAAGGCAGCGCTGGGAGACATGGGTCCCCTGGGGGACACAAGCCAGGGTCCGCAGCCACACAGCCCCCCACAGTCACCTTAGGAAGATGTGCCCTCCTGAACAGTCATCATTTGGGAAGGAGGTGGGTGGGAAGGCAGGTCCCACGCAGTGACATCTTGGGGGCTGAGGGCTCTGCTGCATGCTCAGAGGCTTCTCACCAGCCCCAAGCTTTGAGGCTGGGTGTGGCTGAGGGGATCCTTGCCTCCAGCACCCTCACAGACACACTCTCTGCACCTAGTATGAGCCAGTCAGTAATAACAAAAATAGTTCTGTTTTAAAGTAGAATGAAAATTTCAAAAGTAATTTACACATCTGTTATTTCTGCTTCCAGCACTCAGTAAATCCATTTTTATTCATCTGCCCTTGGTATACAAGCATCTGTGATTAATACTTGTATTTATGATGACTCTAACTGACACTGACATCCTTAGGAAAAAAAAAAGGAAAATTCTTTCTCAGTCATTTAAAATATATCCTGCAAGTCTGGGAATCACTGATGGTATTTTATACACTTTCCATGAAATTAATGTAAATTCAGAGTTTTTCTACTCTCCCAGAAGCACAGGACAGAACTGTGTAACAGGTGGAGCTGGCAGTGCTGGTTATGCTCACATGCTTGTCATGTTTCTACTTGCAAGTGTGCGGGAGGAGAATGGACTCCAATCACTCAATATGAGTTATAAGCAGAAGCCACTTTATTACAGCCCAAGCTTTTATACCCTCATTATCAGTTCATGCGCTGCTTCCTCTCCTGCTATTAGCTCAGCTCCTCTGTCCACGCGCTCTTTTCTCTATTTTCATAGGCAGTAGTTATCTTGCAAACCATTCTTGTCTCAGTCGGCGAATTCCTCAAACTTGTTTTCTTCCATCGCTTGAGGGCAGAGTTTTCACAGGCCGAGGCTGGGCCTGGCCGTGGCCCAGCAACCTGCAACACAACTGCTTATTCCTTCATCACCCGTCATCAAGATCATCACTTTCGTGTCTGACCACCTCAAACGAAGGGAGGCTTTTGTCCTCGGTCGGAGCCCAAGCAGAGTGGGTTAGCATGGGCTGGAGGACAGGGGTAAGGTGTCCTCCTGGGTGTTCTTGCCATGACATCCCTTCACTGCTGGGGGTCTGGTGCACCAGCTCAGTCTCCCTCCTTCCTGGTCTCCCAGGTATAAACCACACAAACTGCTGTAAACATCTGAGGGAAGGGTCCAGCCCAGGACATGTATTCTTATACATGAATTCTGATGTGTTGATTCTGGGATAGGGCAATAGCTCCTGTCAACCTCTGTCCACCACTCACAGGAATGGAATGACGCAGTGTGTCCTGCTCTCCCACTGAATGGTGACCCACATACCTGGGCTCTGCAGGGCAAAGCTCTGGGCAGTGCCATGCACAGAGCAGGGGTTTCGCAGGACAACTGGGCCAGGCTGTGCTGGGTCAGGGGCTGTGCTGGGTCAGGCTGTGCTGGGTCAGGGGCTGTGCTGGGCCAGGCTGTGCTGGGTCAGGGGCTGTGCTGGGTTGGGCTGTGCTGGGTCAGGCTGTGCTGGGTCAGGGACTATGCTGGGTCAGGCTGTGCTGGGTTCAGGGGCTGTGCTGGGTCAGGGGCTGTGTTACGGGCCTGTCTGTGCTGGCTTGTCCGTGCCAGTTCTGCGTTGTCTGTGACCTGAGATCACTTGCTGCTCAGTACATCAGCCTCCACCTCAGTCACTGTCACTCCCAAAACTAGTATATATATAGTATTCAGAAAAAAAAGAAAGGGATTGCACAAACATGGAAAATTAACGTTGCATCCACTTGCGGAGATGAAAATCAGCACTGTCAGGGGAAGTGAAACTCTGCACAGGCCTGTTGCTGTGGGTCTTCTCTTGGGACTGCCCGCCTGGCACCCGTCCCCTGCACTGCATAAGAGGAAAACCAAAATGATACTCTGAAGGACATTCATGCCTGGCTTTTTTCTGGCATAAAAGAGCCTGAAGTCACTGCTGACATCTGCCTTCTATGGCCTGTAAATGTTTAATTTCGAGAAAAATTCAGCTTCCAAATGCTAGTAACAGGCATAAATGGCTTTTATTGCTATCGTGCTCTACTCTGAGGCAAAATGCCACAGAACACACATTTTCTGTGTTCAGTGGTTGACATGTGCTTGAAAATTAATTTTAAAGACAATCAAAAAAGGAAAAATATGTTTCTTTCTGGGCACACTAATTGACAGTATTATTAATTGTTTGTTAAGTGAGTTCAAAAGTAAAGGAATAGCCAGTAAAAGGTAAACAACTCTCATACTTTCAGTTAATAGTTTTTAAATGTTTTCCTATAGACAAAGGAAAATATATAAATATTATTCATTTATAATCTCCTCAATTGCACCTTGCCATGTTAGTGGCTACAGTTGGTCAATATTTATAATAATAATTATAAAAAATGAAGAGATGGTTTCTCCATCCTTCCAAATACTTCCAACATTTCATAACTTCTCAGACAGTGAGCTGATTTCATACAATGCTTCTCAGTTTCACTATGAGACAGTAAGCAGTTCAGGAGGCCACTAACAGTCCAGAAAGCTGTCAGACTATACAGGGACACCTCTGGTTCCACAAGGTGAGGATGTTATGGGAACTCTTCTCCATTATTAGGAAGAGGTGGTTTTCAGGCTTACACATTCTAAATTGGGCTTTAAGTAGGAGAAATTTCAGGTGAAATTTGATGAGTAATTTCACTTGGGGGAAAACATGGACAGAGTGATAGAATGTGCTGGCAATTGAAAACTCTTTAGTTTATCTGGAATAAATCCAAGAGGGACCAGGCTGCCATAAAACAAACCAGGGAAGGTGCTTTCCATTCACATCCAGAAGGATGGGGAGAGCACCTACCAGTTGGCAGGAAAAGCAGGACTCAAACAAGTCCTCAGCTCAGAAAGGGCATTTTTCCAGAACACTTCGGTGCCAGCGCTGTGGGTCCTGGTGCACGGGCAGGGCATGTGCTGTGCTCCATCCCACATCACCTAGGGCACAGCGGCCCCTCCACAGCATACAGCTCCCTGCATAGCTCCATCCACATGTCTTTTCACACACATCTGTGACTTATCTTACACTTAAAGATCTGCCTGTTTCCTCAGCTCCTTGCCCTTCAGAGCTGTGTCCTGGTCTGAGAACAGAACAATTCTGTTAATTTTTATTTTTCAGCTCAGCTCCTTTAACTCACTGCACTTTCTGAAATCAGCAGCCTGTTTTCGCCAGCAGTGTCTGCTTCTGGCAGGGATAATGCCCGATGTTTAGAGTTAGTACCAGGGACTGGGGTGCAGACCAAGGCCACTGTTGGATCCTGTGCACCACGTTGGAGGGTGCAGAACGGAAAAGCCACACCTGTAGGGAGCAGCGGACCGATGGGTGCCCTTAAACTGACCCACGGGCTGTTCCATCCCACAGATGCCATATTTGGCTGCTGGGGGCCCTGGCTGACTTGCTCTCGGCTCAGGGGCTCTTTCTCTGGGCCTTTGCTCAGATTCTTCCTCATTCTTCAATGGCTGGAATCCAAAGAGGGCTCTGTTTGTTCTGTCTTCAACCCTGATCGGAGTGTTCCTGAATCCAGTACCAGAATCCAGCTCCTGAACATGGTTCCCATCTACTGCTGGGCCCTGTCTGGGACTTTCCCGGTGCCCACTTCACAGCATCAGTGGTGACAGTGACGTACTTGCCATCAGGGGAGGCTGGGTTTGATACTGGGTATAAATTTGTGTATATCCCATTTTCTTATTATTATTTTCCTTTTCATTAAAGCTGTTCTAGTTTCCTTTTCTAATTGATAAGTCTCTCTCCCTTATTCCTTTCCTCTTCCCCTTTGGGGAGGGAGGGATGTTAACAGAGAATGTCTGTTAGGTTTTGGGGCTGCCCTGCCCCTAAGCCGCGATAAGCTGCCTGCCCAGGATTCACCTATCTGTGCTCTCCCATGGTTACAGGGTTGTATCAGTGACTGCCCCTCCTGCAGGAGCCAAGCCCTGGTCAGATGGCTGCTGCCACCCCAGCTGCAGTGGATGGCACAGATGCGATGGATGGTGCCGCCACAATGGATGGTGCAGCCCCGATGGATGGCGCAGCTGCGCTTTGCCTCTCTGGATGTGCTGTTGTGTGATCAGGCAGACACCATGGATCGCTGGAGGGTGTGGGTGTGTGGATGCCTCTGCGCTCAGAGCCGGAGTACGAAGCCAGGTCCAGAGCTGTCCCCGTCACCACTGGCTGTGGAGGCTCGTCTCTGTTCTCATGTGTCTCAGAAGGCAGACCAGCTTGCTTTGACATCATTGCTTTGACCAGTGATGCTTTGACATCATTTGATGTAAATGATTAAATGCTCATCACTGATTAATTATTTAGTGGGAGGTGTGGTCTGAAGAAGTAGTCTGAGCTGATGGCACTGCTTCTACCTCTATAAGTCACAGATGTACAGATGTCACGGTTCATAAGAGAGAGAATATTAATAAATGTGCTGGCACACACACACAAAACTCAAGCCATTGGTAAAGCCAAAGCAAAAGCTGTAAGATATTGAGAGTTACTATTAATGAAAATAATTTTTGAATTAAGTCAGTGCCTTAAGTCAAAAGGAAACACAGCCAGGCTAATGTGGGAGGTGGGCATAGGACTGGGGGACCTGAATCCAGTGTCTGTGTTTGCTCTGGGAAGTAGCAAAGTGCTTAAAGTACTTAATCTAACAAATAAAGACCTGTTGTGAAATCTGCACCAACTATGCAGGATTCAGTGACACCACATAAGCATCCTGCAAGGCATTTAATCCTCTGAAAGGTGGCTGAAATGAGGAAGTGCATTTGTAAGTCAGTCAGCAGAGACTGCTGTTGGCTGGGGAGGTTATACACAGTGAACAAACTGTGCAGCAGCTTTCAGCACACCGGACTCCTTCCAAGACTGCAAAGTAGAAGGCTGTCCTGTCATGATGCACTGCCTGATGGGCTCATTAACTGCCTGGGTCTTGGGACAGATGGATTCCATGCTGAGCGCATCCAGAGGAAAAGTGAACGGAGGAGGAATGATGCTGCCTTGGGTTCATCTTTGCTTCACGAAGAAAAGAAGTGTCAGGCTGAGTTGAACAGATATGATTTCTGACATAATCAGAATGCTTTACTGTTGCTGATATTTTAAAAATTAATAAACTGACATTTTAAACATTTATTTCAAAGGTCAAATTTGTTGGGAAAATAATCACGCAAGCAACTTATCAGAAATTCTTTCAAGTGAGTATTTCTGTAGAAAGTGGCCACCACTGCTGGCTGTAGGAGTGTCTGCTGCCCTCAGGCACGTCTTGCACACTTACCAGTCCCGCCCACGTTGACTGTGAGAGTACTAAGGCTCATGCTGTACTTCGTGTTAGGTCAAACTGTTTGCAGTCTGCTATGGTAATAAACTGCCTTCTAGTGATTCCACCCAGGAATTCATTGTTTCCATCAACATATTCCATCAAACTTTCCTATTGCTATGCACAACACATTCCTCCCTGCTACAAGTTTGAAGTTGTCTTACAGTTTATCAGAATATATATCAGAATATCAGCAACTAATGCCTCCAGCATTTCAGTTAGACATTTCTATGGAAATTGATATCCTACACAGTGTGCTCTGTCATGGAAAAGCTCAGTGAAGATTTCTTACTTGCTCTAGAAGGAAGCAAATACACTGCCTGAGACTGATCTCCTCTCATCCCATGGAATCATCTTGCAGCTTGGCAAGAATGAAACCTTGTAGACAGCTGTCAGCTTAAAACTAGGGGCTGATGGTGGGAGCACTGACACCAGTGCCATCGCTCCGACGGCTGGCAGCCCGCCTGTGCATGTGGTATGTGTCTATACCTGCTGTGCCATCCAATGCTGAGTGGGGACAGGACTGTCTCGTTCATCTGGCTGCTCACACTGTGAACACGCTGGGCCCTTGCTGGGCAGCCTGGGCTATTTGCAGATGCAAAAGGCAGATAACAGCACTGTGAGCATGTAGATGAGATGGAGCTCATGATAATTAGCCTTGCCTGCTTCATTAGAGTCCATTACAGAGACTTGTACAGCAACAAGGTTCCAGAAGAGGGAACATTAGAG
The DNA here is from genome assembly GCA_013396935.1 of Baryphthengus martii. Taxonomy (NCBI): domain Eukaryota; kingdom Metazoa; phylum Chordata; class Aves; order Coraciiformes; family Momotidae; genus Baryphthengus; species Baryphthengus martii. The sequence continues at coordinate 451,429 of VWZK01006322.1, read as the reverse complement.
CTAAACCACAGAGAAAAAGCCCCATGGAATAATCTGAAGAATATAAAGCAGTGTTAATGGTAAATTATGGACAAGTGTCTGAGCACAGCCTGGATGTGTCTACAGGCCTGCTAGCAGCACACATGGCCCCAGCACAGGCTGCATGCTCACAGCACCCATGGCCCAACACACCGCAGGGACCAGCCCTCACCTCCTTGTGCCTGCCTGCACCAGCAAGAGCTGCTGGCAGCCTGCCATCCACCACCACCAGTCCAACACCGACAGCCCTGCTGCCACATTTGGCAAAGGTGAGATGTTCATCCTGCAGGACTTTTACCTCCCCTGCTTCCCAAGCAGCCTCAGGGGCTGCGGGAAACACTGAGCACTCAAGCTTGGTCCTGTGGTCTGCCTTTTCCTCCCTTGGCACTGGTCTGTCCATCTATTCTAGGACCAAACAACCTGTTTTTAGTTGGATGGTTGAGTCTGAGAAGTGCTCCTGAGAGGGCAAGCGAGCCCCTTGCCGTAGCTCTCAGCTGTCAGGCTGGGATGTTAGTGCCAGAGGCAGGGAGACATGAGTCAGGTTACAACTGCCACGCAAGGGCTGGCTGCTTCTAGCTCGTCAGTCAAACAGCAGGGATAATATTGTCTCTCTTATCACCATCTCAGCGCGGTGTCTTTTGTGCACCTCCACACTGGCCTTTCCTTACCAGCCCTCTGTTTCACTATGTTTAGTTTCCAGATGAGTGCCATTGCTGACCTGTGACCATGAAGACAAAAATCTTCCGTACAGAGTAGGGAACAGACAATGAAAATGGGCACAAATGCAATTTCAGAGTGATGTTGTTACCTATCTTGAAGTGGAAAATCGACACCCGTCTGCCTAGTCAATAGCAGTTTGTTAAGCTACTACACACCACCTTTTCCAGCATGGTAGATCATATCAGATGATAATTCTCCATCCAAGGCATCTGCCTGAGGCTTTCCCAGTGCCCAGATCTTCACCCAGGAACCCAACTGGTGTTGCAGTGGGTGTGAAGGCAATTTAATTATGCTAGAGTATTGCCAGCTCCTCTGCTTTTCTGTGAAATGCGCGTCTCCTGGCACAGCCTGACAGGGAATACTGCCAGTGACTGGGCTGGGAAATGCTAAACTGAACTGTAATGTATCTCCTCACTGGAGAGATAATAATGCAACAAAATGCACTTCACAGGGTTGTATGCTGTCCTGGATCTCTCAGATGCTGCCCACGCTCTGCTTGGCATGTTGAGGCTATCCCATCCCCACGCTGCTCTTGCAGCGGGTCAAAAGCATTGCCAGGCTGCAAGCAGAGAGCAGCACGATGCAGTGAATGAATTATTCATTGTGACTTGCTCATTCAGCTCTGTTCGCCACTAAAGACCCGTTTGAGGAGCAAATGATGCACAACGTTGCTCAACAGAGGTAGCAGAGAATATTTTTTCTCCAATGCATTGTAATTCTATTCACGTTTCCACCTCCGGCTCTCTCTCCCTTTCTCTCTCCTTTTCCCTCTGCCTCTCTCTCCTCCCCCTTCTTTTCTTATTGCAATACATTTCCTAAGCTAGATTTTTCTGTGAATTAGTTTTTAATGCCTTCTTATGAGAGGTGGTTTTTCATATTTTATACGTCCATCAATAAAAATTTTTCCTTATCACTAGCAAAATTGGAGTTTTGATTAAATATGATCCAGTAGCACTAAACACATAGTCTGTATTAATTTCAATGTCTCATTATATGCCAGTGGTATTTATATGGGTTTATATATCAAATATACTATGTGTATATAAGCAGAGACTTTTAGAACAAATACTAGATATATGAGCCATAAAAAATAGAATGGAAGAAAGCCTCAGGCTTGGTCCAGTCATAGAGAATTTACTGACCTGCTCCATGAAGGTCATGGAGACAGTGGTGGGAAAGGGACATTTTCAGGGATCAGGAGATCCCCAAGGAACAGCAGCAGCATCAAGACTGATGGTCCTGCAGCAGAAGAACCAGGAGGTGCCGAAACTCATGGCACTGTGCTCACGGCAGCCAGTCCTCCACTCTTCTGGAGAAGTCATGGATCAAAAGCACTGAAGGATGAACATTTTCTCTGGAAGTCATTTGTTCGTTTCAGAGAAATGGTGCAATATTCTGTTTTCACGCACTCTTCTTTCCTCACATGACCTGCTCAGGTTTGAGGGAATCCTGGCAGTGTGGACACTACATGGGGCATTGCCCAGAGGCTTGATCAGAAGCAATTGTTAGTACACTGGTACATCTAGCCCTGGGCTTTACGTTCCATGGGCTTTCCTGGAGGTTTGATTGGAAGTACCTTCTACTGAGAAAGAATGATTAATTTATAACCAAAATCCAAATTAAACAAAGATTACAAAAATGTGTATTAGAGGCCTTGGCAAAGTGGGCGACTCCTTGGCTTGGAGAAATACTCTGTGAAGAGTATCTTTTGGCAGAGATCAGAGGGTTTGCTCTGAGTATAGGCTTCAGGGCTGTTTCCATTCTGGTGTTGTGTGTTCACCCCAAAGAGGAGTTAGCGGTACTTTAGAGGTCATTAAAAGGAAAACACAGCTGACTGAAGTCTGTTCAACCTGATGTCACACAACAGTTACAAACGTATATTCTCTCTCCCTGTATCATTCCATTACTCTGTGTCTCAAACCCTTTGGACAACCTGGAGGTGTGTGCAAGCTGCTGTGCCTGCATCTGGTTTGCGCTGCACACAGACCGGGTTGTGCTGTGCTGTGCTGGGCTCTGCTGGGCTAGGTTGTGCTGTGTTGTGCTGGGCTGGGCTGTGTTGCACTGTGCTGTGTTGTGCTGGGCTGGGTTGTGCTGTGCTGTGCTGGGCTGTGCGGGGCTGGGCTGGCTTGTGCTGTGCTGGGTTGTGCTGGGCTGGGCTGTGCTGTGCTGTGCTGAGCTGGGCTGTGCTGTGCTCTGCAGGTGACTGGACTCCCCTGGAGGAGTGACACTGGAGCAGGCAGCCACGCATGGCTCATGTGCATGGAGCACAAGACACTTCTGGGGTTTCTGGATAGTCAACCACTGGCTGAGGCTGCTCTGGACCCAGCACCCGGCACCTGGACACCTGAGCAGGGTGTTGGCTGCCCACAAGGACACAGCCTCCTCTGCCTTCAACCTAGCATGGGTATAACACAGCCTTAGTTCCTGAGCACAAAGTTCAAGGGGGTGAGCAAGGTCAGGGTGACTGGCCCCTCTCACAAACCCTCATCTGGGTCAGGATCAGGAAATGTCCATGTAGGTGCCGGCCTGTGCAAGGTTCTCCAGGAGCTGCATACACCTGGGCAGTGAGATTCATCCCAGCAGAGCTTCCCACATCCCTGCATGTGGAGCGTGCTGGGGTCACCTCTGAGATCTCAAGCTGCTGGTCAACTCGTCTGTGCCTGTTCTCCAGCTCAGAACTTGTAATGATGCTTTCTCCTTTTTCATTTGATTTTGTTTCTTGCTGAAAAAACATCTCTGGAGAACATGCTTCTGTTGTGCCATCTGACAACAGCTGTGAGATACTGTTTTCAGAGGACCAATGGAGAGACATATTTGCTGCTATTTCCTACTCACATTAATAACGGTGTCACTGAATCAGATAAATCTTACAACTGTTTTAAAAAATGTGCAATGTGTGGCTCCCTGAAAACAGATGGAGATTTACTGCTCTCCATTTAGATAACAGTTGATGAGGATAACGGGTTATCTCTGCGGGGCACTGTACAGTTTTTACTCTCCACGGAGCACCTTATTTTTCTTCTCACACATATAACCAAATGTGTCAGAAGAATAGAAAGGGAAGCAGATAAATCATCCATATTTGAAACACAGTTACAACTCAATTAAAGAAAAGTGTACAAATTTCAGATTGTTCTCAAGGAAGAATATGGGTATGTGCACAGTAAATGCAAACTTTTCTTATCTGAGGTTTTATGTTGAACATCTTTTTTTCTCCCATTTGTCGTTATCAGACAAGACTAGAAAATGAGTAACTTCTAACAGTTCTTGAACCTCCTCTAAATAAAAGGTAGGATTTTACTACCATGTAACAGACATCATACACGTGGTTTGTTGCTGCAAAGATGAAAACAATTCCCGAAAGTGGAGAGTCTCATCTCATCCCTGTTTATAACTTTTTCAGGTACTTTAGGAAGCATCTAGAATGAAAAGTCAGAACGTGTCACAAATCCATTTATTTCCCTTCCTCAAAAACATTCATGCATTTACAGAGTGCCTGACTGAAAACCAGCTCCAGTGGAGTGTTCCTCACCTACACCAGCTGAAGACTGGCTCTGAATCGGCACAGATTCAGAGATCAGATCAGCGAGAGAGAGAGATCAGATATTAAAATTACAGTTTATACTAGGATGTTGCAAAAGAAACCAAAGTTAAAAAGTGATTTCAAACTGTTAAGCAATATATTCCCACTGCCATGGGTGTAATTTTACTTCCTCGTTACTGGTGATTCCAGTAGCCATCCTTCATAACAAGTTCTGATTTTGTCTGGAGATCACACAAGTCCTAGAACTTAATTATAGTTCTAGCACTCTTGCTAATGAATTTGAGCATAATTATGGAGTGGAGTGATTTTAGAGGTACTTTATCAGAATACTAATCTCTCTCTTCAAATGCCTGTGTTGGTTAACTGGAAACATGGTTTCCTTCTAGGAGGCTCTTGGAGGTAGCAGGGTGGTGAGTTCAGCAAGCCCTGCCTAAGCTGAGGGAAGGGGTGCGTAGAGCATCGCACGAGCTGTGCTGGTGGCATGTCTCCCTGCTGCAGGCAGCCATCGGTGCATCAGGCAGCCGGGAGAGGTGCTGGTCCAGGGACCTGGTGCCAGGCTGCCATCCTTGGACCTGGGCTTTCAGCATGCCGCTCAGGCAGGTGAGGGGATGCCCACCCCTCGAGCCTGTGTGCCTGTTGGGAGAGGCCAGTGGCCCAGGACCTGTTTAACCCCAAACCCATCCCTCCGCACTGCCTGTATAGTTCCTTCTTGCCCTCTAGTCTGACCAGCAGGTCTAGACTCAGCCATGCTGGTCTCTTGCCTTCCTTGCCTGATTTCTTACCCCTAGGGATGGAGAGCCCTTGCACTCTGTGGAGATGGAGGGACACTCCCTCTTCCTCATGTCAGTGTAGCCCCAGCTGGGACCTGGCAGGGACTGGGAGCTCCTCTTCAAGGACTAACCACATGGACAGGGGTTTTCTCTCCAGGTGCAGGAGCACCAGTGTGGAGGGAAGTGCTGGTAGGCTGCCCCTCAGTGAGGAATGGCTACAGATCTCACATCTGCAGTGGTGGTGAGGTCTGTGTCCCAGTGCTGCAGAGCATTGCCCAGACATAGTGGTATAAGGAGCAGAGTGTATGAAAATGCATGTGAAGAAAAGGGGATGGATGGATGGATGCTCTTCTGAATGATGTCCAGCAGAACAGGAGGCTGAAGGATTCAGAGGAGGATCCAGATGCCAAATGGGCCAGGTTAACTTGAACAGAGAGCCTGAATTTTACAGTGTCTGCAGAGCTAATAAAACCAGCAGAATTCTGTTTCTCCAGGCAAAAAGAACACTGTTGCTTCTCTGCGTCTTTTTCATGTCTCATTGTATGCTTGCAAGGCATTCCAGGAGTTTGAGACATGACATTTCTTTTCATATGGTCTCTGTCTTAAGGCAAAATTTAACATTTGGGGAAGATTATTGACTTAAGAAGTTCTGCAAAGATCTATACAAATTACAACCATTATTAAAATGGAAGTTTATGAGTTGCATTGAATTAATGCATTATCCATATTGAGATGTGTTTTCTTTTTTTCAAATAGTTTAATAAAGTTCAAGTCTCCTATGAGAGAAATAATTAGTTGAGTAAAATGTTAATTAAGGAAAATTATTTTTTCACAGCACAGTTCTACTGAAGTGATACTGAGTGAAATGACTGAAGTTCAACTTGATTAAAATTGGTGTCAGTGTTTGCATAGTCTCACAGTATGTGTACTCCATGTGCCTGGCAGAATTAGAACTTCGCTTAGTGATGATGCCATTATGAATGGCCCACAATCACTTCTTCAGCCTTTCTGCACAGTGACAAAAAGGAGATACATGTTTATCTCCTTATGTTTACTTCACTGTTATTTAAATTTGAAACTATTTCCTTGCTCTTATTCACACCATCACAGTTAGTCTCAATGCAAAATAGATCATATTTCTACATGTGATTTATTTGGATTCCTGTAGCTTAGCATACAGTAGAAAAATGTTCGTGCATACACAAGAATATACTTATGTATATGGTGTGTGTATATATCTGTACATACAAAGAGAGAGAATAGAAATGCAGTATGTGCTGAAGCCAGTTACTTGCTTGGGAGCAGACCGCAGTCCTGTGTGCAGCAATCTCTCCATGCCTGAAGGATTTCTGTGCTCGAGTACGCAAAAGCAGAAAGGCTGCACGAGCCTATTCAGTCACGAATACTCGGGTGCTTTCCGCTGATTTGGGGAAAATTGAGCCGGGCAGTCAGAGGGAGCATGGTGCCTGCATGACCAGCGCAGGTGTGCGTGCCAGAGGCAGCCGAGGGCAGGCAGGAAAAGGGAATAGATAGAAAGCAACCTCCTGTGCTCCAGAGAATCCTTACTAGCATGCTACTGGTTGATTGACTGCACAGGAGGATGACTAATTGACAGTGCTCCCAGATATTGGGCATAGAGAGGTCTCAGCTAACTTATGATGTAAAACTAAGACTGTTGTTGGGATGAATGCAGCCACTGTGGACCAGCTGCCTCTCAGCAGCTGGACCAGTTCAGGTGCACCCTTCTTTGGCAGCTTAATCTGAAGGAAAACTAGTTTTTGTGTGCAGAGACCACACGGGAGGCAGCGCATCCCACTGCGCACAGCGGGGGTCACTGGAACCTCCTTCCAGACAGGAGCGCCTTGGGCGACCTTGGGGTGCCCGCTTCTCGTAGACGTTTGCAGGCACTGGTGCGAGTCTCCAGGGAAATCAGCACCCCACAGCTTCACGAGCTTGCAGGAAACAGCTCACAACATATGCAAACTCTGGCTCTGTGGGTGCTGCAGGGCTGCTGGCAGCATGGACCACCTGGAGCTGAGCCAGACTGTGCTCGGGAGCTGCAGTGCAGGGTGTGCCATCTCCATGGCCAGGCATGGCTACCCCGAGTGGCACTGCCCCACCCTGGCTTTCATTATTGACTCCTGGAAAAGGGTATCAAAGGTTTGGACAGGAATTAATAATTATTAATAACCAAAGTATGCAAACACATGAATAAATCTATTGGTCAGTGGCTAATGCAAAAGCACCCACCTAGAGGAAGGTGTGCACGGGCACATGCACGCTCTTGGGCAGCTGAGGCATACTCCGGTTCTTTGACGCCATGCTTTAGTGACTAACTCCAGAGACAAATGCCTAATTCTCTTCTTTGGTGGTGGCAGTGTCTGTACAGGGTGATGTACAATGGAAGTGAAACGAACTCTGAGGATAGGGCACTTACCAGACAGCTAGAGAAAGAGCATGTCTTTGATTTTAGACAAATCCTCCCTTCAGTGTTCTGCTTTTGATCTTTGCACGGAAGGATAAGTTTTATGTAAGACAAATGTCTATCAAAGTTTTATTTAAAAAGCATGCTTTTAACAGAAGGTGGCACACATTAAATTTGACATTTGAAGCAAGGCAGCCTAAACAGCCCAGGAATGCAGGAGGATTAAAGTGAGGTCTCACATAAAAACTATTGCTGTTTTATCAGGCGAGCATAGCCTTTTAGGCAATGAAGTTTGGGTGCTATTAATCTGTGCTGACAGATAACGGTTAATATTTGGGCGGGTGTAACTTTTTTTTTTCTGCTATCTTTTCTGGTTAGTAGAACATGACTCTGCACAAAAGATTCTTCAATGGTTCTACTCAATGTGATTTTGGGACCAATAATAGTTATCTCTTGAAAGCACTGTGTCTAGCTCTTGGGGACCATTTCAAAGTATCATTTACAGTCATGCTTGAGATGGTTCAGGGTTCCTAAGAATGCAGAACAAGATGCTCAGGGCCTGTGTCACCACAGCAGCAAACTGCAGCTCTGCAGAGCCTGGGAAAAAAGCAGGACCTGCAGGCTGGGAAGCGAGGGCTGTCCAGTTACTTTTCCCAGCAAGAATGAATTGTCTGATCCAAGGTCATGGCCTGGTCCTGCCCTTCCCCAAGCTGCCTTGTCTGCCTGTGCATGGTGCGAGCAGAGCTGCATCTGGCTCAGGGGTTGGTCAGAGGCTCCTGACTATTCACCCCTCTGAAGAGGGTGGCACAGAGCTGCTGCCCACCTTGGGTAAAGGCATTTTAAACCGAACGCTCTTCCCCCATTCCACCACTGTTTCTGCCCACGCAGGTAAGTGGTAGCGCAAGCAGAAATATCCTCTCACTGAAATCTCACTTCCTCCCTCAAGGCCCTTGGTGGTTCAAGGACCAAGCAGTACGGTGAGGGTTAAATAATGGAAGAATTGAAGACCATGCAGAAAGCCTGGCTGTGCAAAGCCGTTCTCCTAGCACTGATATATGGGACGAGAACTTGGTGCTGGGATATTTGCCATGAGATCTGCTCTCCAGAGATAGCAGCTGGCAAACATCCGGTGCATTTCCAGGACCATTAGCTGCAGCAGGTTGCTTGCTGCTCCTGCACAGAGAACACCAAGGGCACTGCAGCAAGCGCAGTCTGCAACTTGCATGGTAAACACCACCAGCATGCTGCTGCTGCAAATAAAATTCCTAATAAATTGCTTGAAGAGCGCTTGAATGCCAAAGTAATGATGGAGGTGGGAACATCCTTGCTAATTAGATAAGGCTGCCCTGGGAAGCAGAGAGGGCAGGATTCCTCCTCCGTATTTGTGCTGTACAATCAAACATTTATCTCACTGCCCAGAGACCTTCCTGTTTCCTTAACATCTTGTGTGGAAAGAATAACACACCGGAACAAAGTCATGGCTGCAACGACTATACCTATGTTGAAAATTGAAAAAGGACAGGGGATGTGCAGCTGACCCAGAAGTAAACGTCAGGGCTGTGGTGTGCCCAGATCAGCCTGGCTGTGCAGCTGGGATCAGCTGGGGCACGGGGCAGGCAGGTGGGCTCGTCTGAGCGGAGCTGGGGAGGTCAGCAGGGAGGCACAGCATTTGGCTTCTACCCTGTTGTTTAGCACTGCAGACAGAGATGAGAGAAGGATTTCTGCTGCTGAGTGCGATATATACACAGAGAGTATTTGCGTATGAGATGTGGGTGTAAGACCGAGAGGGAGAGGGAAGCGAGGGAGCTCAACTCATCACTCCTCGTTCAGATTGGCAGGGAGGGTGCCTTCAGCTGTGCTTGCTGCCCTGGAAACAGTCTGGAGACAGTGCACTGGGGACTGAAATTGTTAGCAACATAAAGATATGAATAATGAGCAAAATTTGATTTACTATTGATTTAATTAGAGAGCTTTAATACTGATTTAATAAAAGAGAGTGTCTGTGCCACATGCTCCACTGGTGGAAATAGGCATTTGGTCAGAAGAGAGAATTCCAAAGGCATTCCTGCCCAATCTGCAAAGGAAATCCAGACAGCTGCTGCGCAGCAGCTCGGTGTGCTTCAGCCCGTTTTTTCCCAGATAAAGAAGAAAAAATTATGACAATCTTAGATCAGCTGGCAGGAGATATCCACTGAGAGTTACATGCTTCTACATAAAGATGTAAGGTAGGATCTCATACAGGGCTGGCATAAAAGATTGCTTTTACCCCACATGCAGCAGTAAGACCTGGATGAAGCAGAGTGATCTGAATCCTTTAGGACTACCCTGAACTATATTGCTTTGGGAGAAAAAATGCTCTGTGTAATGCACTACACTGGGAGGCAGCCTTGCTACCAAAGAAAGGTGAAGCCTCTGTCCTGTTTAACTGGGTGAACTGGGTGACACACGTTTGCTGATGCACTCTTGCCTGGCAAAGTGTTAACCTTCAGGGGTTTTCTGAGCCCATCACTTTCGATACAGACCAGGTGCCTCATTCTCCAGCCCCTCCAGCTCAGCGGTGCGGGCTGGCAGAAAGAGCTGGGGGACCACAGTGCTCCCCTGGAGCACAGGGCCCCAGTCTCATTGCTGGGCCAGCTCAGAGCAGCCTGTGAGGAGATAAAAACAGGGAAAATAGAAACTGGGAAACCCAGATTCAGACTAGGGACTGCCTCCAAAAGGGAGTGGACTGGGATGGATGCTTTAGGGTGGGGACCAGATGCCCTGTCCTCACCAGCTGCTGGGGAGCACTGAGCTCAGGGTATTCCTACCCTGGCTCTGCAGGGAGCAAGTCCTGTGGGGTAAGGGGCTGCAGAAAGGCTGGGACTCTGCCGAGGCGAGCCCAGGTTAGCCAGGGCCAGGCAGGATGACATTATCCCGACTGAGAGCATTCCTCATGGATTTCATGGGGACAGGGGACTGTAGGAGAGCATATCTGCTGCTGATACAGCTGGATGGCATCACCTTTGCTTTCCATATCACTCTGTTTGGTCCTGAAGGGCTCTGGTTTAGGCTGAATAGATGGTTTCTGTCAACATGAAAGAAATGTTTTCTGGTTTTCATTTCAGTGAGAAAAATACTGATTCCACCCAAATTTTATTTCCTTCTCAGGTTGGCAGCTACTCCGCAATACCATTTTTTTTCCCAGACTCCTAATTACAGAGTTTCACACTGGGGCACATCAAAGTATAAACAGTAAGAAAGACCTTCACATTGGACATGTGCCCAGGACATGGAAATACTGATGAGAGCAACACTGACTTGTGGCTTCTCTGAGTTTCTGGCATCCTCTCTTTGTCATGGGGGCAATCTCTTCCCTTTCCCTCCTCCGTTTTACTGTAGTAAATCCTATTAGTTATCTTGGCAGTGGGTGCATATTTATTGCAGAGGTAATAGAAAAGGGAGAAAATAAGTCTTCTGATGCGCATTTCCACGGTGTGCTCATAAATTGCTTCTCTGATTGTCATAATAATAAATAAATAACCAAACAGAAATAGATGAAAGATGGTTTTGCCATGTGTTGGCTGCACTATAGCTATGCTGGGAAAGGTGCACACTTAGAAATTAAAATCAGCTCTTCAGTGGACTACTCAAATATTGTTTTTAATTAGCGGTATTAGTTAAATATTATATTTGGTTCATTTCCAAGTCACCAAAAAAATTTTTCTGCAAGATGCTTTTAGAAAGTGATAAAAACAGAGCTCTCAGAGACAACATGTTTCTTTGTTAACTCATGCATGTTTTGGTTTATCTCCTTTTACAATAATGAAAATAATTATTTATCTGCCTATCACTATACAAATCAACATGCTAGTAATAAGTAATGAACATTTTTGGTTGACTAAAGCTGGCAAATATCCTATTTCCACTTTGTGAGATGAGCATCTTCAGAAATATCTAATAAAGGGAGTGTTCTCCATTCTCTGATACTAACCAGTTTATTGCTAGTCTAAATTTGGGGAAAATCAGTTTAACATGGAAGAGAGTGTTGGAATTTTTATTGACTATTTTTTCTCTTGCTTATTGTTGCTATGGAAACAGCCTCTTCTTATTCTTAAATCATTTGATCACACCGTTTCCTATTAAGTAGATTTGCATTTCCCTTGGAGTTTCAGTCACACCTTGCCAGTAACTGTTCCTCCCAGTGACCGCGGGCTCTGTGGCGCCCTAGGTTTTCACAATTCTTCATTATAATAGAAAGTTAAAATGGTGACATTTTCCCCAAATGACTTGTTCTTTGCAGGGCAGGGCTGCAAGGTGCTCACCTGCACCCCAGCACACCCAGCCCCAGCACCCGGTGCTGTTACCTGGGATGGGAGGGGGCAGGCTGGTCTGGAATTGCGCGGGCTGAGGCTATACCGAGCTCCTCATATTTCACTCTGCTTGGCGCAAAATGACCCAGAAAAAGAATGGAGCAAGGCAGATGAGCCTGCAAAAGCTTCACAAGTCTTGCAGGGGAGTGTCTGTGCCTCCCTCGTGCATGGCCACCCCAGCACCTTTCCCATGTGCACTGAGCCCATGCATTCTCTGTGTGGCTGCTCCCGAGCTGGGGATGGGGCCTCCTCTGGGGATGGCACCCAGTGATTTTCCAGAGGTGTGAATCTCCTTCGGGTCAGGAGGGTGTCTGCCTGGCCCCAGTGGAGAGTCTCACATGGCTTTAACATCACTGGCATTGCCCCTCCATGGGGGACTCATACCTGCCCCCCATGCCTCTGCACACCGCGAGCACTCTGAAGGGAGATGGCATCCGCAGCCGCAGCAAAGAAGAGCATACTGGTTTTGGCTGGGATAGAGCTCATTTTCTTCACAGTAACTTGCATGGAGCTCTGGATCTGTGCTGAAAACAACAGGCATGATTTAGTGACAGCTGAGCAGCTCTGGCACAGTGTCAAGGGCTGTTCTGCCCCTTACACTACCCTATCCATGAGCAGGCTGTGATAGAGGAAAATAGGGAGTTTGTTTTTTGAACCTAGAGGTCACCAACATGCAGATTCTGCTTCATCCAGTGTTTGTAAAATGTTTGGGTAAGAATCCAGGTAAAAATCTCTTTTCCCTCTTCCTTTTATTACTAATCTTCCAAGCCAGTTGGACTCATGGATAGATCTTGTGGTAAATGGAGGAAAAGGAAGAAACAGTGCTTTGAACATACACTGAAAATAGGCAGATCCTCCACAGACAGGTCTAGATTTATTTACTTTAGCAAATGGTTATGCTGTGGGCTTTAGGGAAGTATTTTCTTTAGACTATGAGGTTCGGTCAGCAGTGCATGCAGTACACAGCGCTCCTCATTTATTTCAGTGAAGTACTAGAGAAGACAGAAGGAGTCCTTGGATTAAACTGTATAACTCTTGTTTCACTTCCCTATGAAGACTGGCAATCTCTTTGGGAAGACTCTGAAAAAAAGAGCATCAATGTTTGACAACAGTTCTGATTGCTGAATAAATGCTGGTAATTATATTATCAGTTTATTGCAGCTTATTACATTAAAAATCCTCTCCATTATTCAAAGCACACCTGGGCACATTATTTTCAGAGTTATCTCAAGTTTGTTAAAGTCTGCTGAAGTTTTCTAACAGTAGATGTAGGCTTGACTTTATATTTTTGTTTTTTCTTCCTCACAGCTAAAGATTAATGTTGTTATTTATCACCACAATCTAGTCAGAAGCTGGGCTGATGAACGTTGCTCTCTGTAGTTTGCCTCCCACTCACAAATTCTCAACCTGATCCTAATGCTGATAATCTTAAACCTGGGACTCTCATTTACACATAGCTCTGTTTACCAGTCCTTAATGGTTGTGGCAATTAGCTTCGTTTTCACCAACTTCTCTTGGCTACTCTCCTACTTTTAATGTAAATTTGGTATGAAAAAATTCTTATGTGTGTAGAAAAATAGACTGCTAATGTGAGGATATACGTTCCTCGAAATCAGAAATTAGGCGTATCTCCCAGTTTTCTGTGCTGAGATTATGGTCGCGTTAACATTACTGGAAAACTTTAAGAAGGCAGTATCTTTGTAGGCTCCTAGTGTGCCCATATGCATGTCTCATAACGTGCCCAGAAAAAGCACACAAAAAGGAAAGAAACAACCTATTCACTGAACAACAGGGAAACGCTGGCTGAACATTGCACATAACACGCATTTTCCAGTGGTGACTTAGTCACGTATGTGAGGAGGGCTGAGGCTGGGAAGGAAGGTAGGCACTGAGAACAGAAAGTGCAGCAGAGTGGCTCCCTTGGGAAAGAGTTGTCTGTGACCGGGGTCCCACGAACAGCGCACACCGGACTGACCACCAGCACATCCCTGCTGTGGCACCCACTCTCCCCTGGGCATGGCACAGCTGCAGCCCCTGCCAGGGTCCCACCGCAGCCTGGCACCAGCTTGGTCCCTGCTGGCCACCTCTTCCCAAGGCAGAGAGGTGGACCCTCTGCACACAGAGCGGCTTGTGGCTGTGGATGAGGGCATCTGCCAACCCTTCACCATGGCTTCTCTGGGTGGGAAAGGCTCTCTGTTGCAAGATGAGGTCCAGGGAGAGAACAGGGCGTTTCCAGATCTCCCTGAGAATGAAAAATGACAGTTTGACAGCCTATGACGAGCTGCTGACTCCAGCTACTGGTTTCTCTATCGTGAATAAATGATTGATGACATTTGAAGGGTAGTGCAGCACAGGAGGAACCTGTGTGCTGGGTTGGTATCGATTGACAGCTGAGTTGCTGGGGTTGCTCTCCTTTGTTGGGGATGCAGCTGAAGCAGAACTTTGGTGTAACAGAATTAAAACTGCTAAAGAAACCTGATTGTTTCAACAAGACACATAAAAATTGCCATGGGCATGGAGAAAAGGATGTTTCTCTTCCACATCAGCGTTCGGTTGTTCAGGGTCAAACTGTCCTATTGCTCTCCTGTGAAGACATTATAATATTAGTTGCCAATTATTTTTATGATGCCTATGCACGTATTACAGTTCTAATAGCAACAAGAGATATGAAATCATTAAAATTAATTAATCACTTTACAGTATGGCTTTACTCCTTATCTATTCTAATCTAATGGAAAATATGTTTCTTGCACGATGCTATTAACCAATCCATTTCTTCAACCTCATCCGGGAGACAGAAGTTTGAGCAGCAGAGACTATTTTTTTCCTTTTCTCTGCAGGAATCCCAGACACTGCACTCGGCACTGTGTGACAGGGAGACTGGACTTGAGTAGAGGTGGCCATACTGTATTTAACCACATTAAGCTGGCGGTAATAAGCATGAAATTCAGTAGGAGCTGACACAGAGGGGTCCCTGGCCATGGAGCCGAGGCTTCCAAGTGCAGGCAGTTCTCAGGCAGTCCTAGAGCCAGGCTACAGCCTCCTGCTCCTGGCTCTACTTGCTTATGCATTCCACGCAGGACCAAAGGTCTTATTCTGGCTATGGCAACATTTTAGAGAAAACATCAATGGACTAAAGGCAACTTGTGCATAAATTTTTAATTTCCATGTGCGTTCCTTTATCCTGGTCAATACTCGTATAGTAATTTGGCCTGTCTCATGGTTGCCCACAGAGAGTTGCTGGGATTATTCAGTTTAACATCCCTCATGCTTTGTGAAACTGTGTGCCTTAGCAGTACCATTTTTACATTGCCACGTTGGGTGCTTGAGCTGGACATATTTTCAGTAACAGTACAGTCAGACCCTGCCATGTCCGCCAAGGCATGTCCCTGAGGCTGTCAAGGCTACAGAGAGCTCAGAGGCCAGAATATATGCCTTTGTGCAGCCATGTGCACATGGAAGGGATAGGCACTGAAGAGAAAGGGTAAGTGTTAAGCTAGCAGTTTCAAGCTCATACCGTGCAGATGGAACAGTCCTCACCTTTTGCATCAAGTATGGAGGCTGCCAAGGTCTTGCCCATTCCCCAGTCAGCCTAGAGGTGTGTGCCCTGGAAGAGGAGTAATACGAAGAGTGGAGGCTGGTTACCAACAGCCACTACCAATGTGGTTTTCACTAAGTTTCTTGTGACACAGGACATAAGCAGCTTTCATCTGGGCATTTGGTCCTCTCCTCTGACTAAAAAGGGAAGTTGTCTTTGGTTTAAAACTTGCTTTTGATTAACTAAAGCTAACTGATGAGAGCTGTGACCCTACACTAGGATCCGTGACATGTCTGTGCCATAGATTATCACAAGGTGTCTATAAAATGATGATGCAATGATAACTGAGTAACACCTTCAGTGCAAAGGAATGGCAGCAAACCCTCTGTGGCCTCTGTTCAGGCAGTAACGAATGCAGAGAGTTTGGGATCCCGGCTGCTTTCCCAGAAAATTAATGAAATGGCAAGTATAGCAAGTTTGAATTCTTCATGACCTCTTCCAAATACATTCAAATCCTTCACAGTCTTGTCTGTTATGTCACTGGCTTTTTGCACTTGCCATGTACTCTTAGGTTTTATTAGAAGGCAGAAAATAAAAACCAAATCATTTTCCCCCAGGAACTCATGAGCACAAATATGCTGCATCAGCTTTTTGATAAGTTGGCTTTGGGAAACAACTAACAGCATATTTCTCCTGCTGTATTTAGGTGAAAATCAGCCGTGTCTCTTAACTGAAATGTTTTAAGCTTGTCTTTGTCAGGTAATACAATTGTGTTTGCTTTTTATAACTAAATGCCTTGTGATGTCTATTTCAAAGGCTGACAGCAGATAAAAGCTATTCAATTTCAAGTGTAAATTCATCCACAGATGTTTTAAAGATCTAAGAAAAGGTCGATAAGGACACTGGCAGAATGATGTGGATGCTCCACACTAACACCGTCCAAGACACTGTTACAGCAGGGGAGAAAGGGGATTTGTCATCTGAGTTCATTTAGTAAAGCTAATAATCTTACCATTTCATACATAGCGAGAGTTCACAGGTTGAAAGCAATCTCAACGGGGAAGCTTGAAAAAGCAGCTAATTATCTTAAAAGACCTCTGATATAGTCTTCAGTTTTGAGCAATTTTCTACTTTTTCTGTTTATCTGGAGTCTGAGGTTAGTGCCCATTACTGGAATTCCTGATCACAGATTTTATTTTGTGCTTTCACACAAACAGTTCCTGTTAGGTCTATTTATCTATTTATTTATATTTGTGTGAAGCACTACGTATAATTTTTTTATTTTATCTTAGTGCTAACCGATGTCATCTGGCAATTTTCAATCTACTGGTGTTCTTGACCCCTTTGAAAGGTCTGTCTGCGTATTTAAGGCACTGTTCTTCCTCCTCAGATGTTGTTCATGCATGGACTTTATTTTTTCTGAAGCTGATTGTCAGAAGGGAAGAAGCAGATGACGGAAGGGGCCTGGCACGTTGGGCTCTCACTGCAGGAGGTTGGTGTCATAGGTTGGGGTGTCAGCTGAGTTGTACCCCATTGCTGCAGGCACAAGGACAATTGTCCCCAAACAGTGCTCCCTTGACAGCCTTGTATGCTGAGAAGAAATGTTGATCTTCATCTCATCATCTGAGCCTGATGTGACCGTCACAGGACAACACCCTCTGCATGCCATACCAGATGACCACACCACCAGCCTTGGGGTCTGCTGTGTGGCCACGAAAGGCAAGCTATTTACCCATACCATTGGCAAAGGGAACTGTGAAGGACCATTGACTTTGGCCCTCTGGTCTCTGGCATGGGCAGGCAGACACGAACAGAACCCTGCCAGCCCCGATGTTCAGTTGCTGGGCTGGGAGTTTCCTGTCCTGCCACAACAAACAGATCCCAAAAAATAGGATCAAAAATGAAGGTGAAATACGTTCCTTTCAGAACAGATGGTTTTGAAGCAAATGCAAGCCATGAACCAGTCCTGGCAGGCAAGTGAGTGGAGTGTCCCCTGTATGACAACTCAGCATCAAGAGCAGCACCCACATCATGCCTTACAGACTCAGTGCCAGAGAATAGCCCTGAGCACATTTAACTTCCTAAGACATGCAAACCTGCCCCTGTGAAAATAGAGAACTGGGTTCAACCTTCAGCTGCACTTTGCTAGGCTAGACACCAGCGCTTGCAGACTTCACAGAAGTGTGCCTGAGCTCACCCCTGGTCCAGACCCCAAGAGAGTGGGACCCTGTGGAGGGCAACGGGAGGGGAGTGAGAGGCAGCCGGTATCAACATGAGTGTCTCCATAAGCTGAACCTGAATTGTCATCTGTGGGCTGGCTGGAGATGAGTGACTGAGCTGCTGCTGTGGCAGCAATGCCCTGGCATGGCAGAGCTGGTGGTGACAGCTGCTCCCCTTTCAGCAGCAACCGGCTTCACCCCAAGAAACACCTCCAGGCACTCTGGATTGATACCAGCCTACAGATCTGCTCCTACAGGGAATTTAGCACTGCACGTCTCAGGCTGGCATGTAACACAGACTGGAAAGGCCAAAAATCCTCCCTCAAAATTATCTTCAGAAACCTGGATGTTACTTTCTGATTTCCAGACTTCCTCCCTCACTTTGGGTTGCACAGGCAGAGCTAGCTTCAGCTGCTAGCAGCTTTCCATGCCTCGGTATTAAATATTTATGTCTCCTGCAGTTCTCAGCGTGTGGGAGTCACTAAAGCTCACCAAATTAGCTAAAGTAAAGTGATAGCCCGTGGCACTTCATGGATAATCTGCTTTGGCGTCTGGCACGGTGCCTCTCTGAGGCTGTGGGGAGACCTTTCTCTACATTTGCAAAACAAAGCATGGTCTCTGGTGCGTACACTCCCTAGAATATGCAACTTCAGTTTCTGAGGGAATTCATGTAAAAACCCACTGGTGACAATGTGTACACTGGCCAGGGGTGTCTGATCCCCGCATTGTTTGGACCTACACACACACTGGGGCAGTGGGGTGGAAAGATGAGTAACTAGAACTGAAGTAGGTTCTTATTTTGGGGGGAAACGTAACTGTGGTCTGCAGAAGTATCAAGATTTTCCAACAAGTTGTCTTCTCTCAAATGAAAACTTTGAACATCTAGAGAGACTATCTAGGAGTACGCGTGACAAACCAAAGTCAGACATGAGCACCATGCTACGTTTTTCATCTACCCACCCTGCCAACATCACTGATAACCTGTCCAGCCTATTGAACCCTTTGTTCCCCTCAGAAGGGAGTTGCCTACAACTGTAACCCATCTTTTCTTCCTTGTGGAGATGGTTGTGATGCAGGGGTTAAGGATATTTCTGGTGTAGATGGAACATCATCCACATCATCCTTTGCCTGGGTTTCCACATCCAGAGCCTCATACCTGCTGTACAGAGGCACTTGGGAGGGCGAGGTGGGCAAGAAGGGGATTCCCCTGCCACCCTGAACATGGACTTGCCTCCATTTGCTCCTTTCCTTTAAACTGCTACCATCAGCCTGATGGGGGGAGAATACAGGTTCCGCTAGATCTTGATTTTTTTCTGGTGGTTGCCTCTGTTTCTGTCTTGGGGAGAACAGATAGTGGCTCCATCAGCCTCTCTCTTGCTCAGGCTTTGATAGTGTCCCACAGGCATGATTAACTATGTGTGACAATTTGTCCGGTGTTTTTTTACACAGATTTATTCAAAGGAAGCACAGAGACAACAAGCAATTGTCTATTGTTCCTCTGTCAAAGCTCTGTGAGTATTTTCTATATGAAATCAAAGGTAGCACAGCATTAACTCACTGCTTTTGTAAACTGCCAGTGGGCAAGATGGATCTCTGCTACAGAAACAGAGCAGAACAGAAGACTTTCTTTGGGAAGCTGAAAGTCAGTGCTTTCAAAGCATATTTGAAACCTTGCATGCCCTGGAGAAGTGGTAGAGGACAGAGCACAAATTCTGTTGGGCATATTTCCAGTTCCTGAAAGCAAGTTGTTTCCTCAGAAACCTGATTCAGAGAGACACCAGAAGGTTCTCATTATACCGGAAGTTGCTTGAATTGTGGGCTGAAAAAACTGAAGACCTCTCATCCAAGATCTTTGTTTGCCATCATGAGTGTGAAAGAGAAGACGACCCCTCCCAAATGATTATTGCTTTCAATTTTTGTTATTTCTTGTATTTTTTTTTAAAGATATCTTTCAGATGTTTTTTTAAGGTCAGTGTTCAAATCGAGCAGGTTGAGGGAGTTGATCTTTCCCCTCTGCGTAGCGCTGATGAGGCTGCAGCTGGGGGACTGTGTCCAGAGCTGAGCTCCCCAGTACACGGCAGACATGGACATACTGGAGAGAGATCAGTGAAGGTCTACAAAGATGATGAAGGGTCTGGAGCATTTTTCCTGTTAGGAAAGGCAGAGGGAGTTGAACCTGTTCAGCCTGGAGAAGAGAAAGCTCAGGGTGATCTTATCCACACGGATAAATACCTCAAGGGAGGGTGCAAAGGCAGAGGGTTAGAGACAGACTCTTCTCAGTGGTGCCCATTGACAGGAAAGACTGAGGCTCTCAGATGTGCTGGAGAAGCAATTCACCATCTTTCCCCAGCCCTCTGTCACAAGAGTGTTACCTGTTCTGCTGGGGCGCTGGGACCAGGATTTGTTCTGCACAGGGATAGCACACGTCAGGGCAAACAGCACTGCAGCTCTGCAAGTGTTAAATGATGACAGCAGCAGCTCCTGCAAGGGTGGAGACCTCCACACTGCTTGTTTTTTGCAGAAATAAATGGTTGAGGGCTTCTCTACAGCTGTGCTGTCCCGGCAGGAGTGTAAGCTGAGGAAGAGGGGTGATCTTCCCCCAGGACAGGGCAGGCAACCTGGTATCTGCTGGGACAGCTGGGCACTGTGGGGCAGCCAAGGGGTTCTGTACCCCACACCTGATCCTGAGTGGAAGCCAGTCCCCAGAGACGAGCACCCTTCCAGGGGATGCAGGTGGCATAGACATCACCCACGCCACCCCAGGTGTCAAAGGGACAAATCCTTTGATGCTGAGACTGCTGAAACCATCACACCCATCAGTGGAGCAGGGACTGTTCTGTAAGATCTGCACCGTTAAATATCCCTAGTCCGCCACTTCTTGAGGGTGGCACAACAAATTAGCAATGCACGGAGCCGTTTGCATGTTGAGATCAATACATATTGTTCCTAAGGGACGGTGTGAAATGTGGAGGAACTAAGCGCAACCGAGTGCCTTTGGAGAAGCATGTATAAAACATTAACTGCATCTGTCTACAAACAATAACAAATAACTTCTCAAATCTACTTTGAGTGCTTCTGTTTTTACTATTGCATGTTATTTTCTAATTTTCTTTATAACACCAACAGAAAAGGGGAAAGCATTTTTCCACCAGTATATTTGCAAGCTAAAGAAAACACTTTATTTAAAGCTTTTGCAGCTTTATCTTATCTTTTCCTTTCTGAAGGATTTGGTCATGAATTATACATTTCAGCACAACATGAAATATTTAACTGATGCTCTTCAATTTCAGTTCAACTTCCCAAACAGAGAAATGAGTCTGAACACTGAAAAGACTGGGTACATAGACATGAATCCACAAGTGCGTATAACAGCTTTCCCCTGCTTAGCGCCCAGATCAATAGGACCAAAACCTCAGGAAGGCTTCAGGTGGTCAGCGCCGCTCTGTGTGCCGTTCACCTAATTACAAGAGCAACTTGGCTTCAGCAGATGGATTGTGCAAATACTAATTCAGCCTTGATGCTCTGAAAATATGCCTGCAGATTTCTAAAGGCTGGGAGGAAAAAATGTAAGAAAAATGAAGCGCAATAATTATTGCTCACATAATGGAGCTGTTCGCTTGTTTCAGAATTACTTCAAGCCAGCAGGAAGGTCACAGCACTGTGCCAGGATGGCAAACGCTATGGGAGGAATCAATCTCTGTGTCCTGGACTGCTGCTTACACCACGCTGCGGTTGTGCTGCCTTCTCCTTAGAGCTGTGATGGAAGAGATCTGATACAAAGCAGGTGTCAGTCAGGTCAAGGGTTGTCACCAAGTGCCTTCAATTTAATTTTAATGAGTGTTGAATAAAAAGTAGGAATTAGAAAGGAATTCTGACTTAATTTCCAGTTATGAAGACAGATACTATCATATGGTCACACACAATGTCATTTGCTCTGGTTGTCCAAAGTGTGTCATATTTTCGGATCAGTTGGCATTATCATGAAGAAAAATAATGGAGGAAGCCATAAAGGTAACTGCATCCATTTTCCCTTTAAAGGAATTACATAAATATTTGTTACACACACAAACGGTGTGTATTTTTTTTTCAATTAAGTGTGCCTGTGGAAAATAGACCAGATCTAGAACAAAAAAAATAAAGCTTATCTTAACTATAGCCTGGCATTTGCAATTATATAAATAAACTCCTTTAGGAGCTGAAGAAAAAATTCCCTAAGACTCAGGAATGCCATTAGTTGCTCCATTTTCTCACCATTGGAGCATGTAACACGCTTTGCAGAGCATGGCAGACAAGTCACTTCAGGAAGTAACTCCTCATAAAGCCGCTTTTTGCTATACATGAAGTGACACAGAACTACTCATGGTCCTGTCCAACCAGATCATGCATCGTCTTCCTGCATGATGTCACTGCACTGACGTGCCATCACCTTCAGAAGTATGTTGAATTAAATGTCGCCTGGTAGGCTTGGAGTGTGATGTCTGAAAGCAGGCAGCCTAGGCTAGAAAAAAATAAAATTTTCATCTACAAGTGTCAACCAGTCTGCTTTGGCAAACCCACAGCATTTCTTCCTGGTGACTAGAAATTCTACAGCCCCTGTTTTACCTAAAGTTTATGGTTTCACAGATCAGTGCAGGTAAGGTCAGAAAGACTTGTACAATAACCTCTCTCCCGCAACAGCTCTAAAGGAAGCTCACCCAAGGCCATATACCAAACCTACGCCAAATTATTATGATGTATGGTTTGGAGGCCATCTGCCTTGATCTTAAGTATCCAGCTAATCTATTTAATTTCCTAACTACACTGTTTCAGTAGCTATTTATCTCACTTGTAAATGTAAAAACAAAAAAAAAGCAACACCTGAAAACTCTGGTCCCGGTCTGTTTGGCAAGAGATGCTGCCAGATGGACAGAGAGGGGTGTGCGATGTGGTAGTGACCAAAGGGGTGATGGCTTCACAGGGCGGGGCAGGTGGCCAGAGGTGGCTGAGCCACACTGAGTGCTGGGACTCCCGGGGTGCAAGATTACTCTCCCAGTGCTCAGAGGAGCTGACTCTGATCCAAAAGGTAGCTCAGAAAAACATAGCACAAAACTTGAAACCAAACCACAAAATCATTTCATGTAACTGCATAAAAACACATATGAAAATCTTAATCTGATTCCTAAATTGCCCGAATCAAAATAGTTACAAGGCTTCTAAAAATGCTTAACTCTGCAAACCAAAAATCTGCTCTGGTAACTGCTCTGCATGGAGGAGGATGGCTTACTGCCAGATCCCCCTCACCTCTGAGTTAGCACATTCTTGAAAAGCATGTTCATGTGGCACTTTCTGGAGAGCCTGATTTATTCTGTATCCAAAGAACAAGGATGAACATACCATTAGACCTCTTAGGCAAGGCTACAAATGAGGAGACTAAACTTATAGAGGGAAAGCTGAGGAAGGACAGGCGATCATGATCTAAGGGATTATTATATAATTTACACTCATTCAGCACAAATGAATTCAGCCTTTTAGAATCCTTAATAATTAACACATCACTGGTTATGACATCAATGCATTAATTTTCTATCTTCCAAAGTACACAGAAGCTACAACAAATGAAGAAAATAAAATCAGATGCAGAAGATGGGAAGGTCTTTCCTAACTTTGCTTCTTTTTGAGGGTTTGAAGTGATAGAGGGATAATTTTTAAGGTTTTTCCCTTTTTTTTCTGTGGGTTTTTTTTTGGTTTTGGTTTTGGTTTTTGCGTGACATAGGAATACCAATGGATCAAAGACCAATGTAAGAAAAGAATAAAGGTATAGTAAGCATTTACTTCAACGTAGATTTTAAACTCCAATGATCAATGTAATACTTTGGAAAGGAACTATTTCTGTTCTGAAGCTCAGTTTCTCAATTAATCAAATGTTATGAACTTTCTTCACTAATTCCTTTGAAAAAAAATGCAGGTATTTTGAAAACATATAATGGCATGTACTGTTCAAAGTTGAGTTTAAAAATCTTATTTGCATGCATATAGTGTCCGGAATCTAGATTAATAGTTTCAAAAAAAGGATAAATCTCAGGATTTTTTTTGGTACTTGAAGTAATTTTATTTAGAATTACTTGGCGATTTTATTGATGATAATAGGATTATGAAATCCATTTGAATTTGGGGGAGTGGGGAAACTAAAGAATCAATTTAAACTCTGTTGAATGGAAACCTTGTCAAATCTCCTTAACAACAAATTTTCACTAGTTCTGTGTCACGTATTGAATAATCCAATTAGGAATTTTAAACTACATATTTTGCTAGAAATAACATATATGGAAATTGAGTAGATTTCAGGCAGTTTTAGTGCACTAGTGATAACATAGCTGGGTTTTGTTTCGCCGCTGTGATACCTGAAAATGTGGAGGTACCCACGATGTGAGTTCATTACACTGCCGTGTTCCCTGGCGCTGGATTTTGTAGATACCTTGCATCCTCCTCGTGCCGTCTGCTTCTCAGAAATCACTTGGCTACAGAATTTGAGGACTCTCAAATAGAGATGCTCTGAAGTGAAGTGGGTAAGGGTGGAGCCCCTTTTAGGAGTGAATGACAGTATGCTAATTTCAGCAGACTTTTCCTCATTCACACATTGTGGGGGGAGGTCTGTGAACTACCTACAAACACTCAGCACTGGAGTGCGTGTTTCTGTTTGGAACTGGTGGACACAAGCCTGGGATTGCTTTAAATTGCCCTGGGGAAGCAGAGAATGGGACAGGGCAGCTGATGACAGAAGTGTGGCATTTGCTCTGAGGAAAAAAAAAACTGAATTTGATTCAGTCATGCTGTTGTGGTGATCCATTCAGGGAGGAGGTGAAAGTTGACCAATCTACCTCCCAGACATGTACAGTGTCTCACTAACTAGTGCTGCACCCATATTTTCAGCAAAAGAGAACTGCAAGAGTCTTGCCCATTATCAGCTGGCACTGCAAAGACAAACATGAGTTTGGATGTACCTTATATATGTTTTATTGAGACATCCCATGTGGGAGTATGTCAATATGCTAGGCTTGATAAACTTGCTATAAACTGTTTACAAACCCATTGACTTGAAAACAGCCATTCTCTTTCATGGTTGTGTCTTCTACAGAAAATTTGTTTTGGCACATGTGTTATGAGTATCCCTGCTATGTTTATATGGAAACGTATATGGTATTTTTCCTTGAATATTTCACATACGAGAACCCAAATACAGCAAGAAATCTCTAACTGATGTATTCCTTGGGCAGTACCGCAGGGGCTTTTGGCATGTAAATGTTTTCATTCAAGAGCATTAATTGTGCACAATACTGGGCTTTTGGAAGTCTATACAGAATATACACCACCAAAAAGGATTTTAGTTTCCTGACATAACAAAAGAGATGTGAAAATCAGGAAGAAAAGTGTTTCCAGACTTCTAAATGGATTTCTTCTGCAGAAGGAAAAATCTCTCCTTTTAAAATTGGGATTGGGTGAGTTTCTCCAGTGATTTGTGAGCTAGTGTCTTGTCTTCAATTAAACTTCTGTAAATTGAAACACAAAGTGCTTCTTAATGGCATTGTAGCTGGGATTATCTAACTGATATGGGTATGCCTCTCAGAGGGTTTCACAACAATTTTTGCCTTTTTTAGTACTTACTCCATCATTATCTCCATGGTAGTACAAAGACCATTTCTTGTGTTGCTTTCTGTGCGCCTCCTGCAGTGTTATCTGGTCCATGGAGGTGGGGAAGGCATCCTCACCTTGCTGGGTGAGTTATCCCTCTGAATGAGGTGTTTGGGTTGTCTTTGCTGGAGTCTGTGGGGAAAACACCTGGTGCCCCCCTGCCCTTTCCTGCCTTGCTCTCTGCCCATCAACCCTTCCCTGGTAGCCTGGCAGCCCTCTTGCCCCAGAGACCTTGATCCCTTCTCAAGCCCCAACTGAAATCATTGATAGGGTTCAGAAGCTGTTAGGAGCACAGATGGCAGCAGAAAACAGGTGCTGTTCAGGGACCCTAGCTGGACACGGTCACTGCTGGGCAACAATGCTGCTGGCAAAAGGCTGCTCTCTCTGTAGGATAAAGTGACCTTTTGGAACACAAGGATTCACTGTGAGGGCAGCAAAAATCCCTTTTTTAGAACAGACTTTAGCAGTGAAGCTGCGAGGTGACTTGGTGTTGTGGTTTAACCCCAGCCAATAGGTAAGCAGCATGCAGCTGCTCATTCATCCACCCTCCCAGTGGGATGGGAAGAAGAATCAGAAGGAAAAAAAAAGTAAAATTCATGGGTCAAGATAAGAACAGTTTAATAATTAAATAAGGTAAAATTAAATAATAATAATGTTAATAGTAGTAATAATAGAATATACAAACAAGTAATCTGCAATCAATTGCTCACCACCCACTGACCAAGGTCCAGCAATCCTGGAGTGGAAAATCCCTCCCAGGTAACCCTCTATACTGAGCACAATGTTTAATGACATGGAATATTCCATTGCCTAGTTTGGGTCCATTGCTCTGGCCATGCTCCCTCCCAACTCCTGGTGCACCTGCACACCAGCAAAACATGGGAAGTCAAAAAGTCCTTGATTTCTTAGGAACCAGTGAAAACATCAGTGTAACATCAGCATTCTTCCCAAACTGAACCCAAACCACAGCACTATTAGAGCTACCGAGGAGAAAATAATTAGCTCTATCCCAGCTGAAATCCCAGGACACCTAGCTTTGTCAATGGGAATAGTCCTGGGGAAGCAGAGCCCCGTCTGTCCTTCCTGGCACAGAGGGGCTGCGATCTCCGCTCCCAACGGTGCAGCGAACTGTGCAGGGGCAGATTTGTGCTCCCTCATCTGTACCTCGCTTTTCAGTCTGCGCAGAGCCGGGTACCTGAGGGACGGGGAAAACGTCAGTAGATGGCACTCGTGATATTCAGCAGATCTGAATTTTCGCGAAGGGAAAACGCATTCACTTTATGCACGTCGCCTGCCCCCGCTGACAGCTTTAGGTCCCGCTGCTGGCACATGGGGCTCAGTGGGAGGCGCGGGATGCGGGGATCCGACGTGCCCGACGCCGGCAGCGCTCCCGCCTCTGGCTGGGAGGGTTCGGAGCCGCCGCGGGGGCCGGAGAGCGGAGCCGGGAGCGTCACACACCCAGGCGTGCAGCTAATCGCAGCCTGGGCCGGCTTCCAGAGAGCATCGGCAGTCGTGCTTCCCGCTTGTGATTTACTCAGTAAGAAAATCCATCCGTGCCGAGCGCCACTGGAGAGGGGAGTCTGTTTTAGTGCCAGGGCAGCTCAGCTTCTGAACAAGGCAGTGCCTGAGCCGCCAGCTTGTGAGCACCTTCTGCGATCCCATCCCTGTCTGTCCTTGCTGTACTCCTGCATCCGATGGTCTCAGTACCTGCCCCACGCTTCAGCAGAATGCAGCTTCAGCCTTGATGTCAGCATGACACAAACTTTCCAAACCTTCAATAAACCAAGCGAGAAAACGCCATTTCAAATTGTTTGGACTTGACACGTGTTTCCAGTCTTTGCAGGAAAAGTCCATGTACAAGACATCGGGAAAGGGACAACCCACAGCGGCAGCACAGCAGGATGGGAGCTGGTTGGGGTAACTGCATTCGTACAAACCTGGGGGCTGGTGAGGGCTTGCAGAGTATCCCAAAGGAACTGGTTGATGTGACGGCTGCACAAGGTCTGGAGATACTGGTGGGTGCCAGGTTAGGTAAGAGCCAAGGGGGTATTCCTCCACAGAGAGGAAAAGTAGCTGCTGAGCAGTGCAAGGAGCAGTGTGGCCAACTAAGCAAGGGATGTTGTTCCATCCATATTTTCTTTTTAAAGTTTACTTAGTGTAATAAATATTTTATAGAATTTAAGTTACAAAGTATTGTATCAAGATTAAGGATACATGATACTGTCAAATTTTATATTTTATTATGAAAATTTCTGTTCTATTACTCAGACATCAAGAACATTTGTACTAAATGCAGAGTCATTACTAAATAAGTTGTTTACGAACATTTAAGGCTCGTAGAAGATACTGATGTAATGACTCAGAATTTAAAACATCTACCTACAATTTTTCAAGTGATGCATACTCATAAACCAGTTGATCCTCTACAAGAGGGTGTGTTCTCTGTACAATTCAGGCTCTGTTGAAATATTCATGGTATTCCTGAGAACTTTCTACAAATAATGCCCATGAGAGACAATTGATAATACTCTGGAAATAGCTTTTAGCTAAAAATTACAGGACTATTAGGAGACTAGAATCCTATGTGTAAGTAGATGTATCTTTCTAGACCTTCATAGATTATTACAATGCCTTTTAAGTCAACTGTTAATACCTTGATAAAATATTTACTAGTGTTTTGTGCACATACTTTGGAGCATTTGTGTCTTTCAGATTACCAGTGCTCTTCCCCTGGGGCTCACAGAGTGGAAGGCAGTGGAGCTTTGCTGCTTTAACCCTGTTTGATCAAAATCCAAGCCCAGAAAAACGGTGTGACTTGTGCAGAAACCACTTGGCAGGTTAGCGGCAGAGATGGGGACAGAGGGCAGCTCTCCCGATTCCATAGCGCTTTAATCCCAGAATCAGAGTGCAGTGTAAGAGATGAAAGGACAGTACATACTTTAATGATGAATTGACAGAACTATCACAGACCAAACCAATCCCCCTCCCATCCTGCTGGACACCCACCCAGGGTGGGCCTTTTGCTGGGGTGCTGGGCTTTGAGGTTGCCCTTTGAGCCCAGAAGGATCCTTGCAGCCAGGAGACACATTGTGCTGTCCACACTGTGCCCTTTCCAGCCTGAAATGCCAATGAGAGCTGAAGATGAACCTGAAGAACACTGTTTGACTTTCAATAAATGCCCCTCAGAAATGTTTCTTGGACATCTTCAGTCTCCCAAAGAAGGCTGGTGTGGTGGTAGTGCGACACAAGAAGTCCTGAGGATCAGAGTGAGTGACATTTTATTACTATAAAGGTCTAGAGTGTACAGTGGGGGAGAAGAGCTTGTCCACTCTAATATGATGAAGTGCAGTGTCCACCATCTCCCTGACCATGAATACAAAGTGGTAGCTGACTCCATAGTGGCAATTTCATGGCCATGTCCCAGGAATGTAGCTGTTCTGGTTCTAGAAAATGCCCTTCAGCATCGACCTGTATGTGCGTCCCTGGATTTTTCATTTGTGTTCAGAGTTTATTCCCGTTTGGGAGTTTGACATTGTCACCTATGCTTTAATTTGTAAATAGAACAGCTCAAGTTCTGAAGAACAAGGTTCATGTGGTTATCACATTTTGATTGGTTTTAGGGTATGAGTGTGCTGTAGGAAAAGTCACTCTCTTCCACGTGACTCCATCAGGGCTGAGCACAACTTCTGCAGTGCAGATACAGATGCTTGGCTGAAGATCGTCCTGGGGGACTGGAAGACCAGCCTCGGTCAGGAGCCTGGCCACCAATACAGATGTCCCACGGCCAAGGCCCAGCTCCCCATGTCTCCACCTACATGGCCAGGGAGCTCTGATGCCTGCCAGTGAGACATGGTGAACCCGAACACTGCCCAGGGCCAAGACTGGGGAATGTTATGCTGCTCACCTGGGAAACATCACTATTGCCGCAAATTGTCCTGAAAGGTGAGTCTTTCAAATTGATATTTGTTTGTTTTTTTCTTCCAAATGCTGTCAGGTAATCAAGGTATTTGATCAGAATACTCATTTTCCTCTCTTTTCCCATTCCTTCCTCCAAAAAAAATCATCTAGAACCCAATTCAAAGAAATAAAATGAAATCTTTCTCTGGAAGCACTTCTTTCTGGTGCATTTTAATGGTTTACCTGTAAGGATTCCATTTTGTCAATGGCATCTTAAAACTCATTTCCTTGGTGTGAAATGAGCATTTAAAAAATCATAGCTTATGGGTTAAAAATGGTTCTGTGTGTTGTTCTTTTGGTACCCTTCTCACATGTGTGATGTGGATTCCAGCACTCATGGAGTGTAATGGCAGACATAACACAGACCAGCAGAGGTCCCATTCCGTAGCTGATGTTGCTGAAAGGTAAATAATGAAATAAGTTACTGTTGGTACCATTTGAAACACATGAAATACCCATAAAACTGGAAGAGAATATACGTGTTCCGCAGCTTCTCAAGCCACGCTGACCTGCAATAAGCATTTCAAGGGTACCAGAGGCAGCTGGTTTAGAGGCAGCCCTTGAGAAGCCAGAGCAGTGAACCCCTGGCAGTCTGGTAGAGCTGGCTGGTTTAGGGTTTGGCACTGGCTGAGTGGGTCAGGGTGCCCTCCTGTTCCCGCAACAGGCTGGATGCATGGGTGGGGGGGCCGTGTAGCACAACAGAACCTGCTCAATCTGTACCAGGGATGGTAACGATGTCAGAAATAGCTTTATTAAGAATTTTTAATGTGCATAAAATTGAGAATATTTTAAGAGGAGAAATAAGAGACTTTCTGTGTTCATGATTTCATTCCCATGAGCACCTCTCTGCTTATAAATACCTCCTATTTGCATTGAATTGTTTATTGTTAATAGCTTTGGTGTTTAGAAGGTACAAATAACATCTCCACTGGGAAAAAAGAAATGCCTTTCCTGACATAAAATATCTACCTTGTCTACTTTTGAACTAAGGAGAAGTGTTTTAAGAACTATTAAATATTTTTTAACAGCTGATGGGAAACTATGGTTTGTGCCTTGCAATTGCTGGTCCCTTTGTCCAGAGCAGAAGTTTAGGAAGATTGACACCACCAGCAACCAGCTTCAAGCTCTGACCGGTACCCCCAGGCTGCAAGTCCCTGGCAGTGCCCAGGGAGGGAGGACTGTGCCCCGCCTGCGCCCCAGAGCTGGGCTGCTGAAGTGGGGAGAAAAGGCCAAGAGCTCCGAGTCCTGGCCAAGCCATTCTGGAGGGCGCCGCTTGTGCACAGAAGCAGCAGTGTGCAAAAGCTGTATTGGTGTCCTGGGGGGAGGATTTACAAATGTTGTGGACTCCAGCTGAGAAGCATCACCTCGGCTTTGTTCAGTGAGGATCTCATTCAGGAACCGGCACCGTAAAACTGGTGATACGACAATGAGCAACAAACCAGTTTTCTCCTGTTATCCGTTGGTTCAAACTGCAGTATTAAATGAAGAAATTGACTCATAAATTAGTTTGTTAGTCTCATCAAAATCTAATAAAGAAATATGTCAGGCATTAATTTACCTGGAAAGATAATCAGAGAGACT
The DNA here is from genome assembly GCA_013396935.1 of Baryphthengus martii. NCBI lineage: Eukaryota > Metazoa > Chordata > Aves > Coraciiformes > Momotidae > Baryphthengus > Baryphthengus martii. The sequence goes on along the minus strand of VWZK01006322.1, from coordinate 420,640 downwards.
CTTCAGCTGGAGTAGGCAGTCTGGACAGCATCTTTAAATTAATGGTCTATAAAGTGAAGAGTCTGTGTAGCTTCAGCCTCCTTTAGCATCTCTTTGCTGGTGATCTGCAGCAAGAGGTAGCAAAAGAATATTGATTTCCTCCAAAAATACTCTGTAAGGGCTCCAAGTTCTCAGTTCCCCACAGCAAATGAAAACTCTACAGGCGAGTGAGGATTTTTTGTGGCCCTAATAAGGCAGGATAGAGCTGGGACCCACCTCTTCTGAGTCAGAGATGGCTTCTGAGCTGTGGGTCATGAATGGTGGAGCGTCATGCAGCATGGGTAGGGCAATGGGAAGCAGAGAGTGTTCAGGGGCTGGGGAGCACAATAGGGACCAGCACGGTGACTCCAGGGCCACAGCTCCTGGCTGCAGCAGTGGGCTGCAATGGCACTGACCCGGCCTCTGCCCCTGGACAGAGGGTGCCAGCCGAGCTGCAACACAGCCTGAGACACAATGGTGCCAAGACCTCCCCAACCTAAGGATTCACTAATTCAACACTGAGGAACAATTCTTCTCATGTCTGTAAAGCAGTTATGATTTCGGAGGTACACGAAAGCACATGTTCTGCTCTCTTACAGCACGGTTAAGTAGCACCACACCTTCGCTTTTACGTTTGTTTTTTTTCTGCCTCATCTTCTTCAGGTCATTTACGGATGTTAAACAGTCATTTTTGACGTGTCCCCTCCTCAGGAGCGCCGGCGGCCGTTCCTCAGCGGGAGCAGGGGCGGGGAGGTGAAGGAGCCAGCTGCTCGCAGCACGGCCCCGTTCCTCCTGATCGGCAGCGGCTCATGGATGTCCCGTGCCAAGACCTCATTTCACTCGGTGTGGCTTTACCGGGGATAGTCTCAGGGACAAAAATCCCTTTGCTGGTGGCTTTACAGGGAGCTGTAGCAGCGATGAGAGCTTCCCGCAGGACTCCCGCTCTCTGCCCTGGAGCAACTGCCTCCACTCGCAGCGGCGTGCGGTGAGCGGGGCCCGGCGAGCGGTGGCGGCTGTGACCCAGGGGCCTCTCGGAAGCACGGAAAGCAGACGGTGACCTACGAAACCGGCTGCGCCTCGGGCCGGCGGCAGCGGCGGCTCTGACGGTGCGTNCGCCACAGCTGAGAGCTTCGGCCGCCCCGGGCCGCCCCTCCGAGCCTCGCGTGGCTGGCACAGACCGCGCCGCCCCGTCCTCCGGCACAAGGCCGGGCTGTGTGGCGGCTACGCGGCACAGGGCGTAGTGGGATGCTCTTCGTCGTCTACCGCGCCTCGCCTCCTAACGAGCCCAGGCAGGACCGGCCTTTACACGGCCGCCTTCTCTCCGGGTGTGGAAACCCTGCCATGGTGTCACCGTGGGCTGAGAAACGAAGTATCTCGTGACGTCCAGTGAGCCTTGCTTTTACACTGGGACCAGATATCCCACTGCCCGTTGGTTCTTACTCCACAATCAAGTGATGAAAACATGACATTTTTAAGTGCACAATATCCTACAGAAATAGCACCAAAATAACATAAAGGAAAATAAAAAACTATGCAAATCAGGAGCAGCAAATCCTTAGTCCAGAGGCCAGATGTAGCCCACTTGGTCCACAGACATCTGGTGAAGGGCTCTGTCCTGCTTGCAGCCCATTCCCGGATGTGTCGGTGTGGCATTTTTATCTTTATGAGGTGTTCCCAGTGCTCCTGGCTCTGCCGGGAGATGAGGATGTGCACTGTGGACATAGCCCAGCGATGGGGTTACAGAGCAGTTTTTGTCTTGTTCTTCTGTGCATGCGTACCCTTGAGACTAGGAAAAGCACATGGCTACTGAGTGGTGTGCAACTCTGCCCAGGTTTGTGTTGCAAGTATTGTCTGACTATGGCACGAAGGGTGTTCCTGAAAATGAATTACCATCCCATTTTCCTCCATGTTAAAATCAACACTTAAACATTCTTCTTCTCTAGAGAGAGTTTTCTCTCCATATAGAAAAAAAAAATCTCCAGTGGGACAATTTATAAGTTTATTTGTCCATGTCTATAGCACAACAGATAAGATTTAATGGCAGCTTAGCTTTTCATTAGCGAGGTCTGTTGGCAAGGCTTTTGCAGAGTTCAGCTCAGCACTGGTCAGTGAATGATCAGGGAGAAGTCTCAAGGTGACCCCACGGCACAGAGATCGAAGGGCAGGCACTTGGCAGCTGGTTCCTGCCAGTAAGGCAGCACGGGGTTTGCTTTTCCCTCTGGAGTGATGCTTCCATGTGTGTTGTATTTCACCTTTACTTAAAGGTGTATTTTCACTGAAAGTAATGCTACCTCTGGAGAAATCAGTGGAATTAAAACTGGTGAGAAACAGCCGTTTTATGGCTTTTCTTCTTAACTGTCAGTTTTACCTGGTCCAGCAGAAGCTAAGCTATAGTATTGAGAGGGTTATGCCACTTCTTGTGGTGCCCACTACACTTTGATTACTGCTGAAATTACTAACTCCATCTCCCACTAGCTGACACTTTTGTTCATGCCTATGTGTACTTTCACCTTAGCTGAAGTTCATCAGCTTGTGTGAAGAATTATGAACAGACTTCTGAACAGAAGTCTGAGGAAATTTGAGCAGCCGTCTCAGAAACTACAGTAATCAAAGATGTACAAGTCCTTTCCACTCAGTAAAATCCGACAGACATTGCCTAAAATCCTATAAAACCCGTGAGGTGGAAAATGCAGCCTCTGCAGCCTCTTCCCTCTATTGTAACCATATTAGAATGGACATACCAGGTCTGTCTTTGCTGGTTGGAGTTCTTCTCATGTGGACTCCGACTGCCCTGACTCTGTCCCTTCTATTCAAATTCCTGCTCTGCACTCATCCTGTGTGCTCATAAAACTCCTTGCTTCCAAGAAGCCTGAAAATGCAGCACACTGCTGTGAGAAAGGCAAAATGTACAGTGTTTTACAGACATACAGTCATTTTTCCACACCATTTGTTCCCTTTGTCCCTCTTTTGAGTTTGTACACATTTCCTTTCTTTCTTCTCCTCGTCATGGTCTGTTTGGACTGCAAAACTTTCTGAGTGTTGACCTCTCACTTTGTTGTATCTGCCCACAGCCCCTCACATGGAGTGCCTTGGGAGTAACAACGGTTTTCAGGACAGACAAGAGTTCTTGCGTAGAAAGAAAATGTCCATTTATCTCACAACCTGAAACATCATCTCTAGTATGAAGATATCACAAATGGCGATGGAAGCGGTAGCTCTTTCAATCACCCAATCGCAAAATCCCGTGTTTCAGGCCTGGTGACACTCATGCCTTCTGGAAGCCAGGACTCCTCATCTGAACAGAGATGAACAATGCCCTGGTTTGAGAAACCAGGGGCAGCCCCTGTAGAAGTGACAGCACTGTTTGCTTTTGTGCAGCACCCAGAGGAGCGGTTCTGTTGGTGGTGGGAGCATGTGGAAAGAGGAAAGTACTGCTTGTTCTCTAAACCTACACTCTCCTCCTGCCTTTCTGGGAACTCTCAGGCAAGCTGTATATTTTGGAAACAGCAGCAGATTTCCAGGAATGTTGCAGTGAGTACAGACTTTCTCACCAAAGCAGTCTGAAGACTGAGTGCTCAGGTTAGAGGGAGCTCTGTGTTGGATGGACCCAGCCATTGGAAGCCCCTCGGGGGTGCTGCGGGCAGGGACTTGCCACTGAGGACACCCCAGCCTCGGCTCACACTCTGTCGAGGGTGGGCAGCAAGGTACCTGCTGCCCCACAGATGCTCCCCTGCTGCAGCCGTACTAGGAGGAGCTCAGGTTTAGGAAATCCACTTCTGAGAAATGACCTGTGTAGAAATTTTTAGCAGAAACAATGGTCTGATTGTACTGTGGTATAAAAAAACTTGGAAACTCTGCCCTGGACTTGTAGTGATCCTTTTGGAAACTCTGCCCTGGACTTGTAGTGATCCTGTTGGCTAGCGAGGAAGGCTGGAAAAGTTGAGCCCTTCAGGAAGGATTTGCAGTGGGCTGGGCTGTGTGTGCAGTGGGAACCAGGCTCTGCTGCCTCTGCCCTGAGCATCTGTTGAGCTGCACCTCCAGGGCCAGGACAGGAGGATGAGACAGTCGTGTTCCTCTAATTGAAGCTCCGAACAAGAGGGGCTGCTCTAGATTGTGCTTGGTTCTTCTCTTCCCTCACTAACTGACCAAGCTCTCTCATTTGCAGCCCAGGGGATTACTCTTTTGAGGCCAAGCATCACATCCATCTGCCCTTGCAGGTGTGTCTCTAGGCAAGTTGCACCTGCATTCTTCATAGACAGATACCTGGGTCCCTCTCTTCTTCCACCAAGGATCCTCCTAGACCCAGGATGGTGCCATGTGTGAGGAGAGTCTGGACTTCCCTGCTCCCTACTGCCACCACTCCTGGGCTCCCTCCATCCCACCAAGAGGGCAGTGAAGATCACCCTGACTTGATTTGATCTCACCAGAAGAAAGAAACTCACTCAAGCTGCTGTCATCTAAAGCACAATGTTAAAACATTTTAGGATTGCACAATAGCTCATTCTAATGAAAACCTTTTTTCCTTAAAGATAGGTGTTGCCATTAATCAGGTGTTTGCTTGCTTTGCTCAAATAAGCCAAGCTCATTCCAAGAACAAAAGGGCTGCCACTGGAATAGTCCAGCCTTTCAATTTCAAACCAGTTGCAGATTACAGAATGAATGAAATATTCAGCATACACAAATACTGTACAGAATGATATGATGCAAACTATTTCACTTCCTTCCATCCCTTTCCAACTTAATGACTTTTAAGTAATGGATAGACCTACATCAAAAGCTCCACTCAAATAAGAATAAACAAATACTTAAAGCACACATTACACATGGCATTCCTAGCCACCTGTAAAGGGTACAAAATTATTCTCTAAAGAAGAGAGAGGGAGAATCTTAAACTTCTCCATGAAACCTGAGCATGAAACAGTGGCTGTGCAACCCACTGTAACCTTTCCACCCTTTCCTCTTTGTTTTCCTCCTCTACTCCTTAACCACCTCAAAAAATCATCATGTAGTCTCTTTTATGTCAATTTTTTTCAGTACTTCATCTTCTATAACTCTGCCTCTTCCTTGTTCTTCTCTTATAGGTCTGTCTCCTAAACAGCTCTGTTGGAGGATATGTTTCCTCCCCTCATCAGCTTTCGGTCCATCTTTTTTTCCCTCCACCCTCACCCCTGTGAAACCTCATCTGCAGCAAATTCATCCATGCAGGTTGATGACTCACAGATGCACCCTCTGCTCCAGAGCTGCCTCTTGCTGAACAGCTCTGTCCTCTCTCCTTCCTGCATCAAAACACAGAGGAGTCTTCTACAACACCTCTAGCAGACAGTGGTCATTCACACAGCCCAGGTTCTAGATGAAGCTTTCCTTCTCTCTCACACGTTTTTGCAACACCTCTTCACTTCCCTTGACACGTGCCATCCTGGACCAGCAGGGTCTGGTCAGAAAGCTGTTGCAAATATCTCTGTGTTACTCTGTGCCATCTCTCTCTTTAAATCACTGCACTGGAACCCATTTCTCTGTCCTATGAAGCATAAGCTGCTTGTCATCACGTAGAGGGCTATTGGCACCCAGTCCCCGCTCTGTCTGTCACTCCCTCGCTGATGAGATGCGAGCTTGCATCTCAAACGGCTCATGGTAGCAGTCTTAAGCACCACATTGCCAACTTCTCAAGTAAACTCTCTTGTGATTTTTGTGTGCTATCCCTTAGCCTGGGGCATGTATTCAGTAAGGCTCTGAGGGGCAACTTCATTATCTGTCTCTCTATCTGCTTGAACGCCTTTTTCTGCCTCACAGAGCTATGATGGTCAGCAGGTCAGTGCGTTGCATCACTGTGTCCTGTTGTCCCCTTGAATCTCCAAGTGCTTGGGCCTGTGATTTGCAGTTAGACTGTACTGCTCCATCACCCTCCTCTTTCAGTGCCTTTGGGCAGAATCCATACTGAGCCTGGCCAGGGAGCTCTCTCCCACTGCTCCTCGCAGGAGGCTGTTGCATGGGCCCTTTCGTTACACACATTCTGGCACGTAAGTCCAGTCATTCACTAGCTACAGTCACAACTCTGCTCCACATCCATTCCAGGGGCACTGTCTTTCTCAGACACGACATTTTAGTGCTGTATACAAAATTCCAGGTGTTGACAAGGCGTGTACAATGACAATCATGATTTCTGTGTGAGCCATGCCTTAGGCACACTGATTCAAGTCATAATCACTCTATCCTGTCGCTTTTTACGAATTCAAGTTTTCCGTGCTGCCCATGCCATTTTCCAAAATAACACTGTTCGTCCTCTTTGAACCAGTGATTATTGGTTCACGTCCTGCAACCAGTCCAAACTGTCATTTGTGCCATTTGCTCCCCATCTCCAACATTTCCCACAGTGATACAGTGTCCATAGACAGAAAGGTGTCTCCATACTCACACCATCCCTGCTCTATAACAAAGTCCCACCATCACCTACCGAAACCTCTCTGACAGGTTTCCAGTGCTGATCTTTACTGGAGGCAAGAGAGTGTGTCACCTTGTTGGGATTTCTCATATCCAGAGAAATAGCAACCCTCCTTGTGAGAGCTACTTGAGCAACACCTCAGCACCTCAGAGCAAACAATTCGGTGCTTTTATTACAAAATGTTGAATGAGGAATGAATCTCACCCAGTAAGATGAGATTGTCTGGATTTAAGACTAGATCTAAGGAAGAAACTTTTGACAGTGAAGGTGGTGAGAGCCTGGCCCAGGTTGCCCCGAGAGGTGGTCGCTGCCCCATTCCTGGAATCATTCCAGGGAAGGTTGGGCTGGGGCTCTGAGCAACCTGTTCTGGTTGCAGATGTCCCTGCTCTCTGTAAGAGTGTTGGACTGGATGGCCTTTTAAGGTCCTTTCCAACCCAAACTGGTCTATCATTCTATGATGTGACCTTATGTTTGGTCTGAGTTCCCTTCCTCCCTAGCACAGGACAGTCCCCTGAGGCACATCCCTGTGGCCCCGGCTGAGCTGATGTTTCGACTTCCCTGGGTATTGTCCCACAGTATTTGTTGCTACTAGCATTTGATATCAACTGGTGTCAAAGTGCAAATGAGTTAGTGAAGCTCGTTCTAGGAACTCTTCTTCTTTCCTATTTGTTAACATCCCCAAATTGAGGTTTTGATTACTTTTTAGTGTCTTTGAAATGACAAGGACACACTGTAAAGCTGTCTGAAATTAAAGTCTTTTTGTATTTAGAGGGTACTTTGGAATCTTTTTCTTTATCTTTGTTCTGCCAGACTCCTCTGATGCACTGAAATGTGACGTACATATTGTGGAGTGCTTTTCTTGGAACCATTGTCCTAGACAATACATATTGCACATATTAATTATACAGGAGTTTCTATAGACTCCTGGTTTGCAACATGCTGCTGTCTTTTCTTAAGATACCACAAATAATATTTTTTTAATGGTACAGATGGCTGACATTGATTTGGAGTAGTTTGTCCCCAGCACCTCCTACCTATGGTAGTAGGTCAGTTTGTGTCCTAGCCATTGTAACTTTTCCATGTCTTCCTTCTGCCCAAAGTCTTAACACTCATATGCCACTCCAGAATTTCAGGTCCCATAGCCCAATGACCCTGAGCTTTTGACGGAAGTAGACAACAGTCATTTCCATGATCCTGCCTGCTTGCACTCCCTCCCTTTCTTGTCAGGCAGCTGCCCTGTACACTGACCCTACCATCGGCTCAGTTGCTGTTCTTGGGAATTAATCATTTGCCTCTGACCACTTCCCATCCTTTTATATTCTGATGTTCCAGTTCGTAGTGCTAAATTCTCCCACACCTGATTCCCTCTATCTTTGTGTAAAAGTACACACTGCCTCCCTGGTCTTTCCCTTTCTTTCCTTAGTATTAATTTCATTTTTCTCTGATACCTACAGGCCTGAAGGATGCACCTTTCCCAGTATGTGTCCATTATCCTTCCCAAATGTGCCCCATAGCACAAGTCCTGAGCCCTTTACTTCTCTCCCTTATCTTGTGGCATCTTCATATTTCTTCCTGAGAGGATCCTGATGAATCAAGTTTTCACATCGTATCTTCACAGTGCATCAATCTTCTCTGATCTGTGCCAGCAGGCATCTGGCATAGTCAGCCCTTCGAGTTTTATTCCTTAAAGTTAGTCCTCTTCTCTTCTGGTTACAGCATCTAATGGGTCGCTCTGTCTGCTGTGATTTATGGTATCTCCATAAAAGGTTATGGAAATGTCACGTAACATCCTGAGCAACCCCATCCATCAGGGCAGAGTCACACTAATCACCTATTTATCTCCTGTTCAACAGACTTGCTACAGTGCTCGTTATGAATTCATTTAAGCAGATGTACAGTGTCCCATTATGTAGTAATGGTGATGAGAAACACGACAAATCAAATGCTGGTTTAAAATTGCAAGATATGCCTGGGCAGCAAATTGCGTTCCTGTGGTTACTGACGGATCCTTATTCCTGGGGCTCGTTTGTTTGCTTGTGTGTTGAAACTTCATCCCCAAATTCTCATCACCCTGTGGCAGGGGCACGGCTTGTTGCTGTACAGGGTACATTGTCAGTGTGCACAGCTGCCCTTGCAGTGGTGCCTGCAGAGAATTGTGTCCCTGATCTGCGGACATCGCAATGATGCTCTGCCAGACTTGCTCCCCAGCAGCCGGCAGCTGTTCCTCGCACTGCTCAGGGCAGTGGTTTGTGCTCCGGAGTTTGGCTGTGCAGAGGGTGGCACCACTGAGGGGTTGGCACAGGACTGGAGTCTCCACTGCGAAGGCCCTGATCTCCAGCTGGGCTGTGATGGACAGGAAAGGGCCAGGAGCTGCTGTCTGGCCCCAGGGAGGCCTGTGTATGCTCTGCTGGCTGGTAGACAGAAGGTGATGAAGTGGCTATTCACACTGTTTTTATGCATACAGGGCGTTCGGTTTCATTTATGGATAATCCATATCCTTTTTAATTAGCTGTTATAACTGGAGTGCTGCCAGGAGATAATGATGCCATTTGTGGACTGGGGCTGGGACCTCTGTCCTCACTCTGGACATCCGGGTCTTGGGTAACTAGTCCCAGCTCATTGCAATGGTCTGGCAGAGCTCCCTGCTCCCGTCAGAGCTCAGCTGGCAGGGTCTGCGCTGCTCCAAAGAGCCCAGGCACCATCCCGTCTGCCCGTGCCATACCCACAGGCATGGGATGCATGTGAGAATCCATGACACTGCCAGCACCACTGTGTCACAGCTGCCAGGAGAGGAGATCACCTTCCTGCAGGTCCCTGCTCAGACCACTGCCCTTCCTCAGTGCTCTGTGTGTACAGATGCATCCTGAGCCATCCTCTGAGATGGTCTCTGGCCCTACAGCAGCCAGACCTTGCACCTGCACACAGGTAGCAGCGCCCAGAGGTAGCAGCGCCCAGAGGTAGCAGCATCCAGGGGCTTGTGTCTCCTTTGGAGCTGGATCAGCTCAAAGATGAGGCTCACACACACATGTAGATTCTTCCTCTACTGGCAGTGGAACCTCCAGCTGTTGGACACTACAGTAGCCCAGGGTGCTTGCCATGGTACAGGTAGGTGACTCCCCACCAATGCACATTCATCTGGACTCTCTGGGCGTTAAGGTTATGTAAATGTACTGCAAATGTTACTTAGTCTTCCTTAAATACTTTGGGAAAAATGGAGATGTAAGGAAGGGCCTGGTTGCTACCACAATAGTGGCAGACAGTAACTGTTATTTGTGGGACTTTCCGGGATGATGGAAGAGGGGAAAACAACCAGAAAAAAAATGTTTGTAATTCAGCTCCAAAGTCCCAAAAGCATGAATGCAGCCAAAGAGAGGATTGGGAGTGCCAGAACTGATCTAATCTGGAAGTGGGGCTGGTCAATAAAGGAAGCCACTGAGTAGACTGTAACAGAAGAACCTAATTGAAGGGCAAATGAGTCAAATGTAACTGAACACATGCAGATCAGGCATCCCAATCTTCTCTGTATATCCAGTCTTTCCTTCCCAGCTCCATCTGGTCTGTATGTGGAGACAGACTGGCCCACCTCTGTACCTGCAATGAGGAGTTGCCCTTGCATGGACAGTCAGCCATGTCTCCTCACTCTCCCTGGGGCTGTATCCTTCCCTCAGCTGCCCCATCAGAAGCAAAGCTCCCCTGCTCTCTCTGCTGGCTTCACGGCATGTACTACTCGGCGATGGTGCGTCCTCCTTCCCACCTCCCCTTCTCTGGAAGCCTGGACCTTAAAGACATATCCGGAGCAGAGCTGACCAGCAGGGCCAGGCACAACCCCAGCTAATTGCTGTGGGGTCGTGGGTGCCTAGGCTGATAGCCGTGACCATACTGGCCATGCTGCACTCGAGCGCACCGTACCACAGCACCTCTGGCACTGCCCTGGATATCTCCTGTCACAAGCCTCCTCCCTGCTCACCCTCGGGAGGTGTGGATTTGTGGTGTTGCTAAATCGTTTTCTGTGAGACTTAAAGCAGCGTCCACAGTCCTGCGATGTCTTAGAGCATCAAGAGGAGGAAGCCTGGTTTAAAATAAACAGAAACAAAGACCGGACTACTACTCTGCTGATAAACAGGAGCAACTGGAATAAACCTAGTGAACACTTACACGCAGCAGAGATGAGTTTTCATCTGTCCTACCACCTGCCTCTGCTCGGGGATCCTGTTCAGGGTCTTGCAGACTGTATAGGAGTGTGTAGGGGCTGAGGGGACGGACAGGAGGGAGTCTCTTTCTTGCTCACATCAGACATATATTTTCATCCTAAGCAATTCTTTAATATCTTCATACGGAGGCACGCTGGACTAACAAGTCAGCTCAGCAAGCTATTTACTCCCTTTCTCAGATACTGCTAAAAACATCAGCCAAGCAGTTTGTCTAACTGGAGGAAAGGTGGTTTCAAGAATGGTTATGCCATGTGGAGCTGTTCAGAATAGCCTGGGAAGAGACATCGCAGTGAGTTCACTTTCTGAAGGCTGGCATAAGCTTTGCAGCAGGTTGTGCCAAATGTCTTACTGCATCATATTAATCTCTGCAATTCTAAGGATACTTCTATTTTGCAGGTGTGGAGAGACATTTCCAAACCCAAATGAGACTTGTAATCACGGAGTAATGATTGCTCTTGCCATGGTGCTTGATGCACAAAGGCAAACTGACGTGAGCTGCTGCGGTGCCAGCTTCAGTCAGTGACTCTGCAGCCTGTCCAGTCCAGAGCAAGACAAGAGATGGAGCTCCTCCAGCCTGTGTCAGCACCTTCTGGAGAGGTGCCTTGCTGTGGTCTCCTTCATTGCAGCTGCAGGTGCAGATGCTGCTACCACGTTAGAACATTATAGATTCATTTCTGTGCAAAAACAGCTCATGTGCCTTGTCACTTCAGTGATGCCAGGAGACTGCCTGCAGCCCGGCGCGGGGCAGCCACCACGAAGCTCTCTGTGCCTCGTTTTGTCCTTTCAAACAAACAAGAGTTGGCCTCACCCTCCACCTGTTCTGGTGGGTCTCTTCTAAACGAGACGGGATCCTGTAGCCCTGTGCTACCAGAAGAAGCAGTGGTTTGTGTCTGACCTCTCCCAGGACCACTGGTGGGGATGCTGCCGGTCACCCAGCTGCTCTGGGGTGCTTCTGAACTGACTCCAGCCACTCCATCCTGAGGCTGGAGGGGGTCCTGAGGTCTCTAGGGGGAAGTTGGCAGGGAAAGCCTCCCTGGGGCGTTTGGAAGTAGAGCACATCAGGACCTCCAGATGCTTGGAGAGAACCAGCTGTGGTGTCCACAGCGTGCAAGCCTTTGGGCTGGGGTGGGGCCAGGGACAGAGCGTTGTAGCAAGAAGCAGCGTGGGGCAGACGATTTCTTCGGGGAGGAAAATGCTGAATTTTTCTGAAAGGTCACAGAAGAGACATACATAGTGCTCTTGGACAGAGATTTTGCCTACTGGAAACAAATAATGTTCTGTTATTCAATTTCATTTAAAAATAATAATTCAGGCTGAAAATTCACAGCAGCCTTTGTATGAAGGCAGAGGGAGTTCTGAGTCAGTCATACCGAGGGGCTCTCACCTCCTGTTATACAGCTCTATGGCTTTACAGCTGTGAGCACAGTCCTGTTTTCTCCTCCCAGCACTCAGTGTGCAGCAGTGGCTGCCACAACTCTCGCTTCTCCACCGTGTCTCATGCAGCGCACCATTTATATTGTTTGCAGGAGTGCAGTGCCTGAAGGAGATGCCTGCAGCCAACATCTGCCCTCCCAGCCCTGCTTGCCGGGGCTTTGCTGACAGGAGCTGCAGCACGAAGGGCTGCTTTTTCCTCCAGGAAAGGCAGGCGTGTCTTCACTTTGCCCAGATTTTCTTCCTAAAGTTGTACCTTGGCCATGGTCCTGCAGCATAGTGCTGCAGGATGTAGGGCACCTGCAGAAACAGCCCCAAAGGTCCCTTCTGTGTCTGTGATTACCCAAATAGCTGATGTCTGGAGTGGGAAGGATGAGTCCAGGAGGGTGCAGATTTACTTACTTTTCCATAAAGCCCTGTGTTCAAGGAGTTTGGCTTCAGATTTGTGAAAAAGGGAGACACTAGGAGTTTGTGGGAAAAAGACATATCCAGCAAAGGAAGTGTGTGAAGATCAAAGTCCTCCTCCCATCACCAGCCTCTGTTGAGGGTGCCTCTGGCTGCCAGGACCATCTGCTTTCTCTACAGAGCTGCCCTGGGCATCTAGCAGTTTGCATAGGGAGCCCACAGCCATCTCCGAGAGGGCAGAGAGCTCCCAAAGCAGGATGGGTGCCACAGGGACTCCAGCACTGCAAGGAGAACTCAAGCCTCCAAAGATGTGGCTTGTGCTGGGCTTGTGCCAACCTGGCAGGGGCTGGTGGGAGGGGAGATGGTCTATAACCTCCCTTCTCACCCTTCCAGGCTTTGGAAACAGCAGTGGAGACCCTATGTGCCTATGATGATGCCATAAGCCAGAAATGTCCAGCTCCTCTTGCTGGAAGTAGATCTTTCTTCCCCAAACTTGCTGACTTCTACGAAGAATGTGATCTGGGCTTCAGTTCCCTTGGAAACCTTGGAGCAGAGGTCTCATCAAGAGACCATTTGAATGCCATTGCAGAGTCTTACCACCAGGAAAAACTCACACGACCAGCCAACCGAAAAGGTATGTCCTGATGTGAGACCACAGAAATGCTGCGATAAATGGAGAGCTGCTAACTTCTTAGAATGGAGCTCTCCTTCAGTATCTGACTGAAGGATCTTCCCATTGATCACAGTACCCCATTGACAAGCCAGGCATCTTTTCTGGGGCCCCTCTTTTCAAGCCATGGCATACCACAGGCACCGTGCAGACCCACCCTCACCATCACTGCCCACTCTGACTGCTCACAGCCGCTCACAAAGATTTCCTCTAGTCCTTGAGCTCAGAACATGACTAAATAAGGGCAGGTGCCAAGAGTGCTTGATATGATGAAATCCTTTGGCTGCTGGCAACAGCTGTTGTACGTGGTATAATTAAAAGAAATGTGTTGCCTGAAGTATTAATTAATAGGCAAATAATCAGCACTGTACCTGTGCACCTGAGCTCTCCAAGCGCACGCAGGAGTACAAGCACTGGCCACTTTGCTCAAAAGCCAACCCTGCACAGCCACACGTTACTGTGGTCCCTCCCTTACTGTGGTTTCATTAAAGGAAGTTGAGTGAAGAAATCTCATTTTCACAGATGCCAGTCACCTAAAATAATACCCAATTTTTACTCAGTGCAAATTAATTTTAGAACATCCATGAAAAGCAAGGATGTAGGAAAAAAGGAGATATTTTTCACACTATTTAGTAACTATCCCCCCATTTTTGCCTTTGTGGATGTCTTCTCATGTCCATCTCGTGAAAAGGGGGCTGCCTGCTGCTGCCCAGGGTTCAACAAGCCCAGGCAGCTCTGACTGAGGTGGGCTGTTTCTTCCCAAAATGTGCAGCCTGAACTGCCAGGAAGGGTAAAACACTGCACATTTTTGAGCAGTCGACATGTCAGGTGAATCACAAACAGGTTCACAGTTGCAGCGAATTTCAAGTGCCATTCAAAAACGGTGTCCTTAGGTATCACAGTATCCCATCAAGGTGCAAGCGAGTGAGGTAGCACCATTTCCCTGGGATGAAATCACCACAGTGCTCACGGTGGGAGGCTGAGCCCAGGCAGACAAGAGGAGCCAGAGTATCTGCAGGGGTATGAGCGGGTGATGTGCAGAAGGAGACGCTGGTGAGCGAGGCTGCCTGGCCTCACACAGAAGGTCTGGCTGGCCCCACAGCCTTCCATGGGCAGGGTAGTGAGGATCCACAGTGTAGTCTGCTTTTCACTGCTCCATGCTTTGGGTAAATCCTCTCTGCATGTAAGGTTAAAGGCTCTCAGTAGAATTTTCTTCTGAGAATTTGCCTTATTGATTTTTCAGTTATCTATACTTTTGGTCTCTGCAACAATCTATCTCAGCAAAAAGCACCATTTATTTACACATTACTTTTGTTGCTTCAGAACTGTCGCCTGATATTTTTACTTGATCTTCCCAGTTCTCACATGAAGGAAAGGGCAAGGAGATTATTCGCTTTCTCCACACTGGTTCCTTCTCCCAGACCTCTAGCACTTCCCTGCACTCATTTCTCTCTTTCAGAGTTCAAGGAGTCCTGTCCTATTTACTCATTATTTAGTTCCACTCTCTGTTCCACTTTTTGAATCACAGATTAATTTAGGCTGAGAAGGACATCTGGAGGCCTCTGGTCCAGTTGCCTGCTCAAAGCAGGGCTAACATCAGTCATATCAGATTGCTGTACAGCCTGGTTTTACCTATCCTGTATTCCACTCTTCCGGTCTGTATGTCCCTGCTTTGGCCTCCATGGTGCCTGTGGCAGACTGTGCTGGAGGCACTGCTAAAATCAGGATAATTGATACCTATTGCTCACTGGTTTCCCCTCACCAGAGAGCTCTCAGGTTGGTTTGGCACTACCTGCCTTTGGTAAATCTGTGCTTGCTGTCCCCAGGTCCCCAAGACACCCGGGCCTGACTGCGGGCAAGGTTTGCTCCATCACATCCCTGGGCTTTGCAAGGAGGCTGCCCCGGCTCTGGTCCCTGATTGTTCCTCTTGCCTCATTCAAAGACGGGGAGATGCTTGTCTCCTCTGCAGCTGCTGTGGACTGCACCGACTGCTGGGGCCTTCCAGTGAAGCTGGAGAGCAGCACTGCAAGGACACTGGCACTTTGGCTTCAGCTTATCAGATGCATACTAGCTTAGTGTTACTTTTAACAGTTCCTAGCAGGGAAATTGCTTTTCAGTAATTTACAAGCACCAGGTTGGCATTTTCTTACTTCTATTATAACTCCAAGTTGTCGTTCCTGATTGGCAGTGATCAGTTTTCACAGCTCATCAGAGTCCCCATGCAATTCAGACTGTTTCCTGCACATCCATCATTTTAGCATTTGTCAGCACTGAATTTCACTTGGCACATCTGCTCAGAGGTGCTAGGATGCAGGTTGCTGTGTCACAGTGCTTGCTCTGTTTGTCCATTGGCGTTTTCCATCAACCCCTCTGGGAGGCTGGCTGGAGAGGTTGGTGACTTCCAGCCACCCAACAGGTGTGGTGCCCTGTCACCCTCTGGGGCATCAGAGGGGATGTGCGGTGACAGCCCAGTCTGTACCCACCAGGCAGGGGCTGTGAGTGCTACTGGGGGCTTGAAAACAGAGGTGTCAGAGTTCATGGCAGCTTGGGTCTGAGGGAACGGCCCTATTTTCAATGTTTATCAGCATGGTTTGAGAGCACTTGCCAGCTTTCAGTGGCTGCTGCATTTGCCCTTGCTTGTGCTGACAGAACAAGCACTGCTATTTATTATAATAGTTTTAAGCACCCAGAAGCGCTCACTGTCCTGTAAAGAACTTGTAAATTGTGCTGTTACCTGTGTCAGAGAGACCCAGCCTGCGATGGCTATCCAGCAAATCTGAGTGGGACACATCAAGTAAGGATGGAGGAAACCAGCGAGCTGCTCAGGTGAGGACTCCTGCGTTGTCTGGCCATGGCATTCTTCCTGTTAACCACTTATACAAATTAACTGTGACAGTCAGTGAGAAACTCATCCATTTTGAGACAGCGATGCTTTAGGAGACTGACCCGGCTTCAGAAAGACATGCTGGATATTCAGCTTGAAGAAACCATAAGCTGCATTGAAAAACTTTGTCAGGCAGAGCAGAGCATCACGTCATGTTAAATTTAAATACTTGTCATTGTACCAAAGGAACTGAGATGTGCTTTCTGCTCAAGACTTTTCCACTCTTCTTTTTCATTTTGAGCATTATTGCCTGTCATTTAACGGAACAGGATTAATAAAGACCTAACACGACCCCCTGTGAAGCAGCGTGCTGAGCACTGGCAGGGCTGTTGTCTGGCAGCGTCTGCAGTACTACCCCAGGAGAGCTGCCTGAGGAGGAACAGCCCAGAGCTGAGATGCTGAGGGAAGCTCTGGGATGCCAGGAGATGTTCACGCACTCCGGCCGGCTGCAATATGCTCTCCACACAAACCCCACAGTGCTTCTGCCGGGTACTGAGTTACAATCCAAAGTGGTGCAGGTGCAAGCCGCAGGCTCTGTCTCTTTTTCTGTCAGGGCTTTAGCAATCAAGCGAAGGAAGTGAGAGAAGGAAGAGCTAGGATTGCTTTATAGTGCTTGAGAGGGTTTTTTCCAATTTCAGGCATTTCAAGGGTATACATTTCTGTCATATCCACATGGCAGATGGCTTCTCTATACCATAACGTGAGTAGCTTTCTTCCCAGATTTGTGACCCTTTATTCAGATGCAGTTTTCTGCAGATTTTCCATGGAATCCATGTGTAGAGGTGTGGGGCCCAGGCACTAGTGGGCCTGGCTCCCCTGGGAGGTATGGAACCAGCTGGAGGGGACACAGGAGTGCAGAGGGCCAAGGGCTGAGCGCAGCTCAAGCTCCTTTGGACACCCAAGGCCAAAGGCTGAGCATGGCCCGAGCTGCCCCGGGCACCCGGGCCCAAGGGATGAGCATGGCCCGAGCTCCCCTGGGCACCTGGGCCCAAGGGCTGAGCATGGCCCAAGCTCCCCTGGGCACCTGGGGCCAATGGCTGAGCACGGCCTGAGCTCCCCTGGGCATCCGGGGCCAAGGGATGAGCATGGCCTGAGCTCCCCCAGACACCTGGGGCCAACGGCTGAGCACGGCCCAAGCTCCCCTGGGCACCCAGGGCTGAGGGACAGCCAGCTCACGGACCTTGTGCCAGCAGGCCCGGGAATGCGCCTCCCTGTTCTCTCTCCTCAAAATGGTGTAAATCAATTTGGTGAAAAAGAAGCAAGGACTGGTTGTTGACATAAGCAGCAATTAATCTTTTCCTGCTAGCTTGTGAATGACTAATGGACACAAATTTTAGTCTGGCAAAGGAAAGTACAAAAATGCACCTGTTCTTGTAAAGCAGTTTTTTGAAAGAAAATCCTTCCACCCATTTTGAACTCTGGTGAGAACATCACCAGAGATAAGCACTCTCACAAGTCTGTTCTCTGTCTTTATCTGTTGGCATCGAGGCTTCATGATTTGCCCTGTCAGTAGCATTTCCCACTTGTTCAGTGGCTTTTAGCCAGGTTGGTTAATCCTTTCTGTTAACTTCCTTTAGTTTGAACAATTATCTCCCTTGAATGCCTTGTTGTTTCTCATTAAGACACTAGCTACTGCTGGTGAAAGATGACTGATTGCAGTAGCTGTAGGCAGACCCCATGCTGGTTAACAAACTACTTGAAAATAATACACTCTTTAGCTATTAGAATTATTAATAGTAGCTTAGCTTTCCTTTCTCCGGACATTCAACACCCTAGGATTTAAAGATTTAGCCAACAGAGAGACCAAAGCTCGTAGCTCATAGTGGACTCCAAACCCTGTCTCTCTAGCTGGAAAGGGGCTATGCACTCGTGTTCTTTTCGAGACCGCGTAGCGTTTGGTATTTCAGTAGTAGCTTAATTGCTAAAACTGCTCCTGAGAACCTGGAGCAGGACTGACTGCT
Organism: Baryphthengus martii; assembly: GCA_013396935.1. Lineage (NCBI taxonomy): Eukaryota > Metazoa > Chordata > Aves > Coraciiformes > Momotidae > Baryphthengus > Baryphthengus martii. Next base: position 402,621 of record VWZK01006322.1, on the reverse strand, counting down.
GCAAGGAGGAGCTGGAATGAATGGATGGGCCACGTTCAGCTTGCTGACCTGGAAGATTCTGCGCTGGCTTTGATAAGCCCCAGAGCAGCTCTTACTCAGCTTTATCTTATCCAGCTAGCAGAGAAAGGGGGTTTAGCGCAGAGCATTGTAAGGAAGAATATTGAGTTCTAGTATATATTTTTACATTTTCATGGAAGATACTGGTAAAATATTCTTGTTCCTTTGGAGCAGAGCCCAAGGTCCCTGGCTCCAACCTCCTGAATTTCAGGGAGTTGTGGAGAGCCAGAAGGTCTCCCCTGAGCCTCCTTTGCTCCAGGCTGAACAAGCCAAGCTCCCTCAGCCGCTCCTCACCAGAGTCCTGCTCCAGACCCTTCCCCAGCTCCGTTGCTGTTCTCTGGCCACGCTCCAGCCCCTCAATGTCCTTCTGGGAGTGAGGGGCCCAAAACTGAACCCAGGACTGTAGGTGTGGCCTCTCTGGTGCCAAGTATGGGAGTGCACAATCACTTTGCTAAACCTTGCATCAAACCTGGCATCTCTTAATTAGCAGATCTTGATTAGTAATCAGGGAGACCTGAATAGAAAAAGCCAAGGACCTCTTGGCTGCCTCTCCTTGCTGAGTTGATGTATCCTCTGTGCACAGCAATACGCGGAGTCACCCAGGACACTAAAACATCAGGCTTGCTGGTGGGGACAGGCCATGACTGGATCGGCGTGGCAGGGACGGTGGGGCAGTAGGACACTTTCTCTGCCTTGGCTCTTGTGATTTACTCCTCAATTTGTCTCAGACAAAGCGCAGCAAATAATTCTGCAGGCACTAATCAGGAGCTGTCTATTAACATGTCTCATCTTCACCGACCTGAAAATAATGTTTATTTTGTCCAAGGATGCAGTTCTTACTTCACACTTCTTAATCAAACCTTGTTTTCAATGAAGACTGTTCAGTGACACGGGCTGTGGTTTGCCGTCAGCAGCACTGCTCTGAGGCATCCCACCCGCAGCCGGCAGCACACTGTTACTGAGCGCCCAGCGACATGCCTCCACGGGGAAACAGAAATGCAATGAGAAATGTCATTAAGTGTCATTATGTGGTTATGAACTGCAAGGTCTGCGGCTTCCACAAGGACACATTTCTGATCTGGAATGAGACCGTCGAGGAAGGTTCTCATTTTGAAGAGCTTTTATCTAGTTACACTGGGCTCACAGCTTCTTTGATGACTAAAATATAATTGAAGGAAGTGCTCCTGTCAGTAAGACTGATGCTAAAATACTCCCAAGCTTTAGAAGTGTTTGATTGATTCAAAAGAAAGAAAAAAAATAGACAAGCAGAACTGTGGAGATGAACAGTAATTCTTTTGGTTGAGTTTAAACTTGTGCTTGGCTGTGGCTGAGGCTCCTCCTGTTTGAAATTCTGAATTAACCATTCAGATTTGGTTCTGGTAATAAAGTTTTTAAAATAATAGTAATTGTTCAAGCCATTCATCATGTGGGTTCAGCTTAGCTCCCTGAGAAGCCTTTTGTGCAAAACCACCTGTGGAAGAATACCAAAGGTTTACTTTTCCTGGCAGAATGTGCTATACAAAGGAGCCTTCAAAGCCTCCCTCACTGATGAGCTCATGGAAGCAATCTCAGCTCCTGCAGAAAGTGCACAGTAAAAGCAGGTATGGGTATGACCCTGGCACATTTGGAAATGGGAAAGGATTCACTGAACATTTCCTCCAGAGGAAAGGAGGCCATTGTTCCCTTTAGAGACCCATTTTATTTCTGAATTACTATGCCGCAGGAAGTGACCCAGTATTTGCTTTAAGATATCAGAAATGTATTTTCTTTTCAGTGCTCTGTGAAATTTCAAGTTCTCCCTTTCCCATTCACCTTGTGTAAAACTGGTATTAGCCGCTGTCTCCCAGTGCTATTGTAACATGCTTCAAGGATATTTCTTCCCTGCTACATTGAACTCCAGTGCTCACCAACTATTTCTGGCAGAGCATTCAAGAATACAATTTCATTTTGTTTTCTTAAAGAGTTAAGAAAGAACATATTGATAGCCTAAATTGAGCTAATATTGACATTTTCCCTACACTTCTCAATACCATTTTTTTCCTGAAATTGAGTTTCTAAAAACCTGTCAGACTGGGAAACAGGTGTGGGCAAGAGGTGGGCGGGACAGCCCCGTGCCAGTCCATCCTCACAGAACCTGATGAACTCAGCCTTTCACATTCTACAATCTCCAAGGGCAGAAAACAATCCCTGATATAAATAATTAATCTGAGAAATTTTGAGAGACAGATTTTCAGTTGTTTTTGTTTCTTCTCAAAACAAAAACTGATAAATGGGAGAAATCTCCTTGTCTGCATAGGATTCCCATTCCTGCACTCATCAGCCCTTGCCAGGGAGGCACAACACCCATCTCAGAGTCAACACAGGCCTCCGAGACTGGCAGAGTTTATCGTTCCCAGTGATACCTCCTTTTATCACAGCCAGAGCCATATAGTCGCTCAGCGTGAAGATCTGTTCCTCGGTCTGCGCACAACGCTCGTCTCTGTCAGAGGATCTTGGCTGGAGAAGGTTGTTTTTGATTTTTACATGAATTATATCAGCCAGAGCTTGAACATACTGACTCAGTGGGCTCATTTTTCATCGTTCTAATTCCTTTGCTGAAATTCCAATGATGATGGTTCCTTCTCAGCTGGAGGAGGGGGTCCGGTTCCTGCAGTCTGTATAAATTCTACATGACTTTTCTGAAGGCAGATGATGAAATAAGACCATCAGCATGAGCAAAGACCAAGTACGCATATGCAACAAATGCTTAATGCTTCATAGTGATCTTTATGCTGCTGTTGGTTGTGTATGGCTTTAATTTCAAAAAGCTGCAACAAGCCACCTGCATGAAACAGCCACCAAGAATCAGTCAGTTCAGTTTGAAACGTAGTTAACAACTCATGAGAACCAAGCACTTTTCTCAGCATGGCCCTAATTCATCAAGCACATTGAAATAAATAAAAATACTTCTCTTGAACTTGGATACAGCCCTAGAACTCATAAATATTTGCCTGAGTTTGAAACTCAAAATTACATTTACATGCTTATAGTTTACCCAGAGAATACTATACGAGTTTGATCCAATCAGTCTTAAAACAAACACTGATCGGTCTTCAGTGTCTTCTTTCTAACAGAGAAAAATTGGAAATTTTTCTAAAGAGAAATGGCCGATAGAGCAAGAAATGAGCAATACCACCAACTGGACATAAATCACCTTCAGAAATGCTAACTTCTTATCTCCCCATTTTCTGATTACCTGGGACACAGGTGAATTGGAGCTGAGGCACCCGAAGCAAGGACCACGTTCCCTTTAACCCTCGCAGATGTGGAAGCAGGAGCTCTCTCGTAGCGCAGCTGCCGACACACACAGACAAGGAGCAGCGCGGCTGCAGAGAGCAGGACAAACCCCACTCTTTCAGGGTATCAGGCTAATTATGGGCCGCTGCCCAATGCCAGAAGCTGCTTTTGGCCTGCCGGATTATGTTGATTTTCTTTAAAATGTGTGACAATAGTTTATTAGTGGATGATCTCCTAATATCAGTAATTTTCCCTTCTTCCCTCCTCCCCAGTATGTGTATGGTTCTGGTGATTTTATTCTTAAGAATAAATGAAGATTTCATCTCTGGCTGAAGAGAGAGGAGTTGCTGAAGGCTCAGAAAGTACTTTGAGGAATTGTTACCATAAAATCAGCTTGCTCCTCATCCCTTTGCCACTAGCTCTCGCCCATGGTCAGGGATGGGAAGGGGCCTGAGACAGACGTGAGACAGCACAGAGAACTGGGGAGGTGATGCCGGGTCCAGGGAGGGACTGTGCAGCGAGTGCTTGCAGGTAACATGCTTCTAATTAACAGGATTAGCTTTGGGCATGTCGGCTTTCTACGAGTATCCCGGTTAATGCGTATATACATTAGGGTGTCCATAGAAGCAAAGAATTTTCAGTTAATATTGCTGGGTATTTTTGAAATTGAATAGTCTGAATTTGTTACCATGACTATTTACATCTGGGAACTGCTCCTGGAAGTCCTTTGGAGCCTGTACAAAAATAAGCTGAAGAACGGGTGCATATTGCTCTCCTTTATAGAGGCACAAAGAAATAGCACTAATCTATTCCAGACAAGTCAGATTCTGTAAGTACAGAAGTTATTGCAAACAGAGAAATTATCTGGCAAGAAAAGAATTCCAGGAATATTTAAGGAAATTGACCTTATAACCAGAAATTTGAAAGCCAGGCACAATATGGAGATAAATGGGTGCAATATAAAGGTTTCCATCAGCCTGAGCTGTTTAAAAAGCCTCCCAGTGTTATATGAATGTAGATTAAGTAATGATAGAAAAGGATCTTTGGATACAGTATTCCTGTGAGCTTTTTGTGCATTAACCCCACATCATTCTGAGAAGACTGTTACAGACACGTGTCTGCTTAATTTCCTCAGCTCCTTATCAGCTCCTGAATAGACCCTGACTGAAGTCCTGGGTCATCCTTTTCTGAACTTCAAGCAAATGAAGAATAGGAACACTGTTTGTCTCAGCTGTTGGCTCCTATGCAGCACTTTGTGGCCAGCTCCTCAGAGTGGGCGAGGAGCTACATCAGGCACATGTTTCCCAGCACTGTGAGCTCCACACTCACCAACCCGCCACTTTCCTGATATTTCACACCTTGTCCCTGACCCAAGTTCATCATCTACCAAAAGACGAGATCGCAACAATGCCCATGCATTCACAGTGCAGGTTTGAGTGAAGATCAGTATGGAAGCACTGCACAGATAACTCTGGAAGATTTTTTTTCTAGCAAAGTCTGTTTAGAGAGATGTGAAAACTTCCTTTCACCAGAGCTGAGAACAAGAGGAAATACCACAATAACTTTTCTGCAGATGAAAATGGTTTTACAGTGATTTGTAAATGTGGCATAATTACTTCTGCAAATGAGTCTGGAGTTACAATATGTGCAATCTGGCAAATTACAGGACTCTCATATCTCAGCTGAGTTGCAGCTCTCTCCTCCTCACAGTGTTAGAGCATGTGTTTGGGGTCATACTGCTGTTCTCATCTCCTTATGTGAAGACTTACTGAAATATAAATCTCAGGCTTCATCTCAGATCTCACTAATCAGAAGATTTTGGCAGTGGGATGAAGCCATCTTTACAGGCTAATCATATTGTTGTCTTGCTTGACAAGGCTACAGGCAACAGATGAGATCAAAGAAAGCAGGCAGCTGAATGCTTTGATCCTGGCCTTTTCTCTACCATGAGCACAGCCATCACGCTGCCCGGGGAGCCCTGCACAGACATCCCCCTCCCGCACCTCCGCAGGCAGCAACTGGGAGCCAGAGAAGGGCTGCAGAACTCCCAGTTTCCCCTTAGGCAGCAGGAATCAGTTAGATAACACTGATGAGTAGCTCTGATCCTCATTACTCCTGCCAGGGGCTGAGGCCGTCTGTCTCTTGCTCCTGTACAGCTCTCTGTCCCTGGGTGCAGAGTCCCCAGGACCAGCAGGAGCTCCAGGGGTCCCCAGCTCCAGCTCATGCATCCCAGAGGAACCCTGTTCGGCTTTACCCACAGCAGCACTGCAGGGATGGGGCAAGGACATGCTGATGCCCCAGGAGTTTGGGGGGAGGCACGTACAAGCTCCCACTGCCAGTGAGAGCATGCGACCTGCCACTGGCTGTCCCCACAGGGAAAAATGCAAAGCTGGATTCTGCATCCAAGTGAAAATCAGTTAATTTGGGTGGCCGTCTTCTCCTTACCTCCTGGATATGTATCTAAACATAAAAACATTATGTATTTTCTCATTTGCTGGAATCAATAGCCCAGTGAAGGTGGTGCACGTATTAATCATATGCCATTGGAGGGGGACAACAAGGATCACCCTGAGAAAAGGCAGCATTCAGCAGTGCAGTGTAAGCAATCCATAGATCTCTTCTTCCATGAAAAGTCATAGAAGCATACGACAGATGACAGTTTATTTACAAGAAAACAGAGAACGCAGTTTTAAAGCCAGATGAATAATAACATCAAACTTCCGATTGCTATCAAGCCAGACTTCTAATGGGAAGTGAAGTGGGTGCCTGGGAAGGCACCTCTGAGGACCTGACGTGTGGAGCAGATCCTGCAGAGACAGTAGCAGTGCTCTAGGTAAGGCGCTGTGGAGAGGAGCGAGAGCAGAGCCCGTGGAAGGGGCACACAGCAAGGGCTGGCCAAGAGAAGGCCTGGGCAGTTCTGCAGAGCAGCTGCACCACCCAGAGGTGAGCGTCTCCATGGTCTCTGTTCCCCGGCGCAGCTTTTGGACACGTCTAAATTGTGGGCAGGGAAGTCCTGAATCAGGCTGAACCGGCATCACTTTCTGGCTGTGAGACTCCAGCACACCTGACTTTGGCTGGGCAATTCAAGTGAGTTGTCATAAAAGGTTAAAGATTTCTTTCAAAAGAGTATTTCTTTTTTAATGATCAGAAAGCAAAGCAAGGACAGTGGAAGAACAGTGGGAGCGGTGAGATGATCCTGCCAAGGAAGTGAGGCAATGCCCCACGGGGTTTGGGAGACCAAGCTCAGCTCCTCTTCCCTGATCCTCTTTGATGTCTTCGAGGGAGTGAAATGTCCATTCACGAAACTGAGCGTACTTTACCTGTTGGCAGCATCTGTCCAAGAAAAGTTGGCAAGTTGCCTTATTGTCTCTTGCACTGAGAGGAACACAGACAATCTGTGCCACATCTCTCTGGAGGAGAAGGGACACACTTCCTTGGCAAACCTCCCCACTGTCTCTGTGCAAGCTGTCCTTGGCACGAGTAGCTGCGTCCCATCACACCAATGTGCCCAAAGCCACCCTTCACCCCACTCCCCGCAGCAGGAGCTCATCCAGCCCTGGGGCTTCCATCTCCCTCATCCTCTCCTCTCAACCCCTCTGGGAGGTGATGCCTGATGGTGAGCTGCAGCCCCCATGCCCAGCTGGGCTTCTCTGCCCTGTGCTCTAGTCCCAGCACTTCTCCTCCAGCTGAAACTCAGCACCTCTCCTTACCAGCCTCAACCCTCCATGGAGACCCATGTCCTGCCCTACCCTGGGAAGGGACTGGAAAAATGGAAGGGGCAGATTATCTGCTCTGCTGCCCTTCTCCCACAGCTCACTCCTTTTCCTCTGTGACAATCAGAGAAATTTCTCGCCTTCTCTCCTCCTCACCTGGTCCCACCTGGACATACCCTCTCTGAGACTTTGCTTTGCTTTTGCCGCTCCTCTGCCAATGCCCATTTGCTCTTCATGCTTGGCTGTTTTTTGCATTGAAGTAACAGGCTTTAGTCCCCCTCCTTTTAAAAATAATCCCCTCCTTGACTCCATTTACCTCTTCCAGATATACCTGGTCCTGCTTTCAGCTGGAAAAATTATTTAAGTACACTGAACAGAGCCTAAATAGATTTGGTGGTAACTCATATTAACCACACACTGAAAATCCTCCCAGTGAAATCTCTAATGAACTGTTCTCAGGTGAATCTGGGCTCACACAGTCTGTCAGCCACCTTCTCATGTACTGATCATAAAACTAAAACCCAAATGGTTAGATTGTTTTGTTTATATTTAAAAAAATAATTTACACCTATTATTCAATGTGTGGACATGGCTGATGCTTGTGTTTCTGATTCCAGTTGGGGATGTGTTATGCTAAAGGGAGTCTGACGAAGTCAGCAGTTACAAAGGGAAAAACAGGCTTATATGTTAGTTACCTGAAGTTAGAGAAAAAATAATTCTGCTTTAAAAGAAAAATAATCAGAAGAGACCTCCTGTCATTTGCTTATCCAAGCATTCACTGAGTCTCAGAGGCATTGAATAGCACAAGTGAATATGCCAAAACTCTGGGAGGTGTTGAGGGACCAGTTCCCTTGTCCCTCCACTTTCAACATCCCTATCTGCTCCCCACATCTACAGGCGCCCTGGGCAAAGAGATGTCACAGAATCACAGAATGTCTTTGGTTAGAAGAGACCTTCAAGATCATCCAGTCCAACTTTCGACCTTACACTGCAACCTCACCACTAAACCCTGTCCCTAAGCACCAGGTCCACAGACCGTTTGAATACCTCCAGGGATGGTGACTCCACCACTGCCCTGGGAAAGCTATTCCCATGTTTAATAACCCTTCCAGTGAAAAAAATGTTTCCTACTGTCCAGTCTAAACCTCCCCTGGCACAGCTTCCATCCATTCCCTCTGGTCCTGTCACACGCCACCAGGGAGAAGAGGCTGCCCCCTGCCTCGCTCCAACAACATGTCACTGCTAAACTCTTCCAGGTGCATCAGGCAGGACCTGAGGAGATCAGGGCTTCCTGCTTTTTGAATGAAGAACCAGGGCAGAGGAGGGAACTTGCAACCCAAGACCTGCTTTGGATAACTCAAAGGCCAGTAGTTGCCTTTGGGACCTGCAGAGACTGCTGGGCTTTGTGGAGGACTTTTATTCAGGAGGTACAAACAAGGTAGTAAAAGGACAGAAAGATAGCACAGCTTTGGACACAGCCCCAAACTTCACAGTGTTCCCAGGTAAATTAGAGGAAAAATGAGTTCCCAGACTAAGGGCTTACAAGCTGGCACCCAGGACTGCACTCCCTGAGAAGAGTCCAACACTTAGAAACAGAGTGTGTAATTAAAATGCTTAAACAACCATTACAGACATTCAAACACACTGCTGTAATTATACAGCTGTTAGTTCATTAAAGTAGGAATTTAATACAATTATATTTACAATTCTGCACACTAAAAACCAAAACAAAATGAGTGTTTAGGACCAAACAAACAGTCCTGTCTCCTCTCCAAAGCATCCTTTAGATGTCAGAGCCTACAGAAAACTTTTACAAGGGGCACAGTACTCACGGTGTTACCAGAATGTTCCCTGTTCAAATGGGTGAAACCAGAACTGAAAAGAACACCAGTGACAAAATGGTCCCTAGTGTCTTCTCAAATGTCAGATTTATCCCAGTGGTTCAGTTCAAAATTCTTGAGATAAGAAATCAGAGGGGAAGGGACTTTGTCCTGAAGTCCTGTGACAGACACCTGAGCCATCAGCCTTCTCTGCCTGGACCTCTCACAGAGGGGCACAGGGCTTGTGCTGCTCTAGCTCTTGTCTGAGCTCAGAGAGAGGAAGTTCCCTTCCTCCTTCCTGTGACATGGCCGGAACAGCTCCCAGGACCATCTTCCAACAGGAGGTTAGACCAAGAGTGCAAAGTGCAGGCACGTAAAGGGAACACAGATTAACTAAAGACAAAAATGATGCAAACTGAGTGGCACATCTGAGGTCCAGCTGCAAAGAGGCACTTCGGGTGTCACAGACACCCAAATAGAGCTGAAATTTTGCTGTAGGCATGTGCGGTTTGGAGCGGACTCAGCTGTCCCCTCTTCTAATTCATACTTTGGCACCAGCCAGTTTACAGATAGCAAAACACTTCATTGCCTGGCAGAGGCAGCAAGGCGCAGGAGCAGCACAGTCCTAAGCCAAAGAGATGGAAAAGGCGCAGGTGATGCAGCAGCTTAGCTGTGCAGAAAGGAGACCGAAGGATGTCCGTGCCCATCCTGGTTTGAGAGCCACCAGGCAAGCATGTAGCTCCTTGCAGGGCTCTGACCTGAATTAGCCCGCTCTGCTCAGAGCTGCTCATGGACCAGCAGGAAGAGCTCTTGAGTCTCAGCTTTCCAGCACAGCCACTCTCAGGGCTAATAGAAGGCAACTGCACTCTTCATATTGTGAGAGTGTGAGAGTCTGCCTCCAAAATGAGCCAGCACTAACCCTGACCACTGCGTGTGGGGGTGTTGGGAGCCGTGTCCCTTGGCCAGGGATGAGAACAAACAGCCCCCAGCCAGAGCCCAGTGGGTTGTTACCACAGCAGGACTAGAGCTGCAGCCTCAGAGTTTTTATTAATTCAGAATAGGCACTTTGTCTATAAAAATCAGCCTCAAAACCTTGTCTTTAAGCAAATGTTGGAACTTCTTCAGCTCCCTAAGGGAACATTTAATCTTTTTCACTTTTCCCCTATTTTTAGAAACAAACTCACTGCTGTATTTCATCTGAATTTACATGCAATTTCACTGCATATGAACTTGGATTTCATAATTAATTATTTCATAAAAAAATTTAGACCAGATATTACCAGGAGGTGTAGGAATGATGGTTTAAAAAAAAAAAGTCACTTTTTATAGAGCATTGTTGATTAAATCGTTGCACCCACTGATGAGTTACAGGGTTTTGTGGAGGTGGAGAAGGGAAGTTTTCTACACAGAAGAGAGACTATCTGCTGTTCATGCATCATCAAGGCTGTTTATTTTGTACCTCAGTTTGAGGATAAGAAATATGACTGTGATCGATTAGCAATGCAGATATCAGCTGCTGCAGGGTGAGGGTCAGGCACAGTGGGGAGCTGGTCCTATGCTGCTGGGCAAGTCCTTCTGACAGGAGGGAAGATAATGAAGACTTGGGCAGGGTCCTTGGTATTTATTAGGGATGTTCCTGTCTAACTCCTGAAGCCTGTTTTGCATCAGTTGGTTGAACTGCTCCGTGTTTACCAAGCTGGCCTCAAGGCAAGAGAGAAGAAAAGGGGGTTCCTGGACTCTTCTGTTTCCCTTTGCACACTGAAAGATGTCCAAAAAATGCTCTGTCCTTCCCTGTCTGCTGACCTTGGAAGTTATCCAGGAGGCAAACAATAAGCAGCAGGGACCAGAGGGTGAGCGATATTAAGCACAATCGGAAAAGGGACAGAACGTGAATCGTCAGGATTTGCCATCAGTCTTCTATAATTTTTTAATTTAATATATACAGCTGGGTACAAAATAAACTATTACCTGGAGATGGCATGGTAAACTGAGGAAAAACTGGAACTATAGCTTTGATCGTTATGGTATTTAACTTTAATAGTAGCTACTAATGAAAAAGTGAAATTAATTGCACATTAAAGGTTGCACTTGACTTAGATGAAGTGGATGCAGATGAAGTGTTTCTAGTACATCACTCAGTCCTGAGTACACAGTAACAGGAAATCAATTAGTCTCCAGCAACATTTGTTCTTTCTAGTATGAAACAGTTTTAATTAACTCATTGTGAGTGGTCAGCTACCGCTCCCTCTGGAAGAGCCTGACAAATTTAACGAAGCACCATTTTTCCTAAATTTATGTTACAATGATCAATTCTGAAGCTGAATTATTTGGCATATGTGATCAGTTAATGGAATACCTTCCTCATTCTGAATATTTAATTCCTGTCCTGTTATTTTTCTCCAATTAAGCAAGACTCTCCTGACTGAGGCTAGGAGTCCAGGAACAAGCATATTACTGCCATTTAGCAATCAAGCCATTTGTATAAGAGACAGTCAATGGCACAGGTCATAGCCATCTGATATTTCTTTCTTTCTACAGTCTTTAAAGTTTTTGAAATAAATCAGAGCTGTGCACAGTTCAGGGCAGGTCCTTTGCAGCAAACAAAACAGGGTAACAGAGGGTGCCTGGAGGTACGCCACCTGAGCTCACTGGAGCTGGGGTCCCTGCCGGCTACAGGGAACACTCCTCCTGTTCCAGACAGCAATAAGTATGTGGAGCAAAAGTTGAAATGTAGTTTTTGGATTCTGGATTAAAAAAAAAAATAGAATTCATGCCTTCATGTCTCTTCGTCACTATTTGAGGACTTCATACCAGCCTGAGCAATTTCAGCAGGAGATGAGTTGAGCAAGGAGGGAGGCTCCCTCTGACTGCACTTGTTTTCTTTTGTATTAATTTTCTCAGATCATTCCTATCACTGAGTTTTGTGGTCTCAAATAGACAAGACTTTGGTACATGAGGAAACAATAAGACCAATTTCTGCTAGTTGTACTACAGCCCACAAAGAAAGAGCTGTGGAAGGGCTCTGAGGAGGAGGAAGAGCAGGTGAGATTGTCCTCTTACCGTTGCAGGTCTGAGATGCCAGTAGAGGCTCAGTGCCCCACCCGGGCAGTGGAGCTGCTGAGCACACCAGTGCCAGGAACCACCTGGCGAACTCCCCCAGGGCCACGTAGGAACAGCTGCAAGAGCTCAACGAGTGGAGGGGTTGGGCTGACTTTGAGCCAGGTGTTTATACCTTTCCATCTTGTCAGTACTCATGACTCTCACCTGCAGCATCTGCAGGAGGTGCCTTGTTCCCCCATGAGCCAAACTCTCACAGGTCAGAAGGGTGGTAGGACCCCCATTAGAGCTCCTGTTAGGACACGTGAAACATTTCTCCAAAGCTGGTACAATTAGGTGACTTTTCAAGCACAGTCAGAGGTTTCATGATTATGGTGATGGAAGTAGGAGTGCAGCACAGCTGTTCCAGCTCAGGGAGAGGGAGGTGTATCTGAAGCTCCTTTATACTTCTCTAATGGCATTGCCTTATTGATATTATTATTATTAGCAGTAGCAGTAGTTCCACGTCTATCTGCATTGACAAAGTCCTTCAGTCAGCTTTATCTTGCATGGGTTGTCACTAAATATTTCAACCCCCTGCAATCCCAGGCATCCACTAGCTCCCAGTGGAAAGCGTGTGGTTATTTCTCAGTGTTGCCAGTTAGACACCAGAGAAACTGATCTGGGTTCCTCATGCAAGAGGAGGCTCTCAGCAGAGAGAGGAGAAGCTGCAGCAAGTTCTCTCCAAGAGAGAACTTGGCAGTGGCAGAAATTGCGACTGGTGAAGTATGGCTGTGATGAGTCAACTCCTTGGTTTTCAGCAGCAACTTGTTATGAAGATGATCTCTGCACGTGCTGCAGAGTTAGACTTCGTGCATGTGACAGAAGAGAAAGTCAGTAGTTGAATACCTTATTAAGATGGCTCAAGATAGATGAAAGCAGGAATTAAAATCCCAAACCTTGTGTAAAAGTTAATTAAAATATTAATAATGCAAGGTTTCAATTATGCATAAATAAAGAGATGTTTAATGATAGACGCACACTGAACATTAGTGCGGTGAACATGACATTGGGATGGAGCAGGAACAAAGGAGAGCTTTGACTCTCAGCACAGAAAATTACTGTGGAGGGCAGAAAATGTTGGACAAGGTGATGGGGTAGAGTGAGGGGAGTGAAGTGCTCGGGGAGAGAGGGCTGTGAGGTGGGGGCCACCACCCAGTTAACAGCTCCTTGTGAAGGGATAGTCTTCATCCTCTTTGGAGCCACCCTTTAAGTACTAGAGTGCTGTGATGAGGTTCCTCCTGAGCCTGCTCTTCTCCACAGATCTAAATCTTTCAGTCTTTCCTCACACGGCAAGTTCCCCAGCCCTTTGGTCATCTTCATGGCCCTCCTTTGGACCCTTTTCAGTCTGGTCACTTCTTTCTTAAACTGTGGGGACCAGAACTGGACAAGAACTACATATGATCAGTGGGGTTAGGGGTCAGGCAAGCAATACTACTCTGCAACCTGAAGGTTGCAATGTTCTTAATGCAAAATGCTGCCAGGTTTCTTGTCCCATAATTTGTGCTTGCTGTGACCTCCTGAAACATCTGCTCAGAGTGTGGCATAAAGCCTGCTGGCCCTCGACACTTACCCTGTGCTTCTGACACATCTCTCTCTCTGTACATGACCTCACTGCAGCATATCTGTGCAAACACTGTGTTTCTGTGTGGCCATAATTATATTCTCAGTTTCTCTCTTTAAGCTGTCTTTGACAAGTCATTTATATTTTGCTGGTTTTCATGAGCTTTTATAGTAAAAGAAAGTTGGCAGGCAATTCTCAACTATCCTACTTGTCTCTTCTCTGTCTGATGATTGATTTCCAGTGGGAGTAAGTTTTGATATTTGAAAAGATCCAGACTATTATTACTGAACATTTGAGTTGTGTAATGGAAGTATCTGTCTGACAAATCCAGAAGGATATCTGAGCACAAGGCTCAAAGGCTTATGAAAATTCTGGATCATGTATAAAACATTGTCCATGGTATTGTTTCTAACTTCAGACAGAGAATGGAGAGAAGCCACAATGCCAGGAGAGTACAGCCAGGTTGAGGAAAAAACAGAGATGTAAACAGAATATTTCAAAAAATCAGTAGATATATTACATTCTGTGAAGGCTGAAAGATACAACAGAGTGGGATGAAAAGAACCAATCCTGACCTATGTATCCAGACAAAATCCCCAGTGATAGCAAGGAAAAATGATGCCTGTGATCTGCAGTTGATACCAAGACTCCAGCAGAGTTGGATGAACATTGCTGAAAAGGAAACAAGATCACACAAACTTAGAGAAGTCTGGGAACTTGCTTCAGACATATCAGCAGCTCGCTCCGTGTTCTGCTTGGCCTCAAACTGCAGTTTGGGGAAAAAAAGTCCCACCTGGGGACAAGACGTATGTGATTAGCTCTGCAAGGATGGAGCACTGCCAGGGAAAGTGCTTGGCACAGGAGCTGGTCACCTGGCAGATGGCGAGGGCTGCAGGAAGCCGGTTACCGGAGCACGGCCCGGGGTGCTCTGCCCAAGGGCTCGCCTCCCTCTTTGGAGCTGGGCTATCGAAGTGTGCATGCACAGGTGTGTTTTCCTGGAAAACAAACTAAAGTTGTTGTCTTGGTCATAGAAGCTTCCTCTCATGCCTCATAGCCCGACAAGTAAGTAACTGGTCTGAAACAACATTCGTCATACAGAACCTATATTGTTAACATGTTTGGACTTTATGCTGCACCCTCCTGTATGTAGAAAACCAGCTGTAAGTTCTTGAGAGATCCTCCAATTTGAAGCCAGATGGAGAAACACATTTCCCCCCTCCTGCAGAGCTGAGGAAAGGACACCATCCATGTCTCATGGCAGCAGGCGCACAGGAAAGCACGGCCACACATGCAAGGATATCAGCAGAGAAAGGCAAACTGTGTCCCTGTAGGTAAAATAATCCCGAAGCCTCCGTTTCTGTCGTGATATGGGTGCCCTTGCACCTTGTCGCTGAGCTGGCCGAACAACAGCGGTGTGGCTGTACCTGTGTGAGTGACCCAGACAGTGCCACGCTGAAACAGAGGACATAGTGATCCCAGGAATTAACCTTGTTTCACAGATTTGAAGGAGAGAGGGACTGATGTGCTGATCCCCCTATGTACCTGGCACGGTTTCCCATGCTGTCAGATATTTCACCCATCCCTCATAAGGCACCAGGGCACTGTGACAAACCTCGGCAGCAGCCTGCACAAGCACCATCGTTTCCTGTCCGCACCTCACTGCAAAGCCAGTGCTGCTCCATCCCTGCCTAACGAAGCTGTTCTATGGTCTGCATCCATCGCCTGCTCCCGCTGGCTGTCACCCAGCGAGGGGAAGCTCGGCCACATCTGCTGTGCTTAATGATGTGTGCAGCGTGTGCCGCCGAGCCGAGCAGTCTGCAGGGCATGGCGAGCTGCCAGCAGAAGGTGATCGGTGGCTGCCGGGCTGCGTGGAGGATGGGAGGGCAGCTGGGGAAGCCCCACACTCCTTTCCTGCCCCACGAGCCTCCCAGGTGGGTGCCAAGCGATGGGGACAGCACCTGCAGTGTCTGGGGCAAGCACAGCCCCAGTGCCCAGCACAGCCTGGCTCTAGGAAATCTCACATCCAGTCCTGGGGGCTGCTGTTTCCCATCTTAGCACTGACATCTGCTGCCCACTCTTCCAGGAAAAAAACATGTTTGATAAAGCGCAAGAAAACCCAGATTTTATCTATTGCTTGTAAAAGGCCGGTCGATAGTATTTCATTCTTGCTACTTCTCACCACAACTTTTCCTTCTCCTCCCAGCTGTCAGTTTTAATTCACCTTTCCCAGGTGCAAGCAGGACATCTCCCTCTCTCCCATCCTTCCAACCCAGGCACTGCTATCAGGGGAGCATTAGGGCAGAGGCTGTCTTGGGGAAGGCCTGGGGCATCCCACCCTGGTGGGTGCTGCCAGCCCTGACACCCTGTTCATGCATCTCCTGAAGCACTGCGTAGGTGGATCAGCTTCCTGGGACAGTCCATATATAGTCCTAAATCATGGGAAAGAATCCATATGTCCAGGAATCTATCTGCCTTCTTTGCATTCAACCAAGAATAACATCAGTCCACAGCAAAGCCAGGTATTAATGAGCAGCTGATGTTAATAGCATCATCTGGGGATCATTAACTCCTCCAACTGAGGTATTTATTCCCCAGGAAGCACGTTGTGCTAAGGCTGCTACTACTTAAGCATGGTGGGAGTGGTGATGCTGCAGGGCAGGGGTTCTCCTTTTTAATCCTGAGCAGAACTTGTGAAATGGTCCCTGCCATCTTCAGGGCACAGCACCACTCAAGGCTGGGCCAGCTCCAGATATTTTGTGGGCGGTATTTTACTCTTCCTGGCAATAGTACATGTGGTCAAAATACTTTGCCACATTTAAACTTGGTCTTGTTGCTTTTGTAGCCTGCATAGTAATAGTCAGAAGTCCCCCGGTGATCTCCTCACACCTATTCCTGTTCAGTCACCCCTGGCTTATGGTGGTGTCCAGTGTTGCTGTGTGTGTGCTTGTCCCGTGCCTGTGTGAACACGGTGGAACAGAGCTATAATTTGCCAATATAGCATGTTTGTTGCTGTCAGTTGTTAAAAACTTAAAAGGAGCAAGGGAAACAATTATGTTGTAGTATTATAATTGCTCAACAATCTGAAGTAACACTGTGATTGTTGACTCTTAGTAATCATTCGTGACTTATGAGTGGCTGAGCCAGGGCCACTGTGGGTGACACGCGGCTGCTCCCCAGGGATCAGGTCCTGACTCTTCTCCCAGCATCTCCATCACTGAATATCTGAACGGCTGCTGTGCTATGGGGTGACAGAGAAGACTTGTGCCAAACAACTTTTACTGACAGAAACCGAGCCTTTAAATGGGCTGAAAAGTCTAAATAAATCCTGGGGGCAGCTCCTGGGGGTGCAGTGGCTGCGGGTTTCAAGTGGAAGGTGCTGCCGGTGCGGGGTGATGTTGGTGGGGGGTGACGGTGGGGGGTGCTGCTCCGCACCAGGTCTCCGTGCGCCTTCCAAACATGCCAGGCTGCAGGTCCAATTCCTTTTATCTGTTAGACAGAGTAAAATAAAGCAAATTAAGCCAATTAGAAAGACTGAGCAGGCTTTTAGTTTCAGTGGTGCTGAGGACTATCCGCTTATCTCTGTACAGAAGGGGTTTTGTAATGCTAATTAGGCAGCACCGCTATTGTGGCCCGCGACAAAAATGGGTTTCCCTGCTGTTTTCAAGCCTTGATCAGGCTTCCCTGTGTTAGTGGCTGTGAAAATGGCAGGGAATTCACATGGTTTCTCTGATTTGTAGCCATAATTTCTGCTTTCAAACAACTGGCAGAGAGTTCACAGCCAGCACGCTCTGTACTGGTGAGGTGGGAGGATGGTGCAATCCGGCACAGTCTCTGCTGCTGGGGACGAACCGACACCGCAGGGCTCCTTACCGCAGTGTAACGTGCTGAAAGCTGGAATAATTGTCTTCCTTTTCGAGGACTTGCCATTGTCATTGTATAGGTGTTTCTGTTTCTCTGCCCAGAGCTATCAAGGAGGCTAGTAACTTATCACAACTCAAAATGCAGATAAGGCCTTTATGCAGACAGCAGAATATCTACAGTTGCTCTGAATGAGCCCAGCAGCTGATAGAGGCTATCACCTTTCCTTCACTGGGAGCACTGGGAGGACAGGAAGGCTCCTGGTGCTTCCGAGGAGGCCACGTCTGCACCCTGGGGGAACCTGGTCAGATCCTGCCTGGAAATCCTGGGCTCCTGTCCTGGTTTTGGCTGCAATAAAGTTATTTTTCTTACTAGTAGCTGGTTCATATACGAGCACAGAAGCTCAGGTGCTGTGCCCTCCAGCAGCACCAGTGGGAGAGAAAAGCTGTGCAGCTTCTGATCACCATGCAGGTGTTGCGAATTCACAGCTCCTCTTCTAAGGACAGCTCAGACCAGGCCAGTCATGCAAGGAAGTAGGCAAAAGCAAAATTTCATGATTTCTGGTGTGACTTCCACTTCCAACAGTTTGATTAAAGCCAAACCTTTCCAGACAATTTCAAAGTCAGAAGGACGTAATATCCCATGTTCTGCCACCTCTTACATCCGCAAGGAAGGTCATGAGAAATTCCTCTGATCCAGCCTTGACAGGTATTGTCACCAGTCATTGAGAAATACAGCCAGCAACTGGTCAAAGAACTACCCCACTCTTGCTTTCAGATCACCACTACCTCCAATTGCACCTTTGGTTTGGTATTTTTGCATCTCTAAAATAAAACTGAGCAGGGTTAAAAGGGAGTTATACGCCTGGTCAACATGCCTACTGATGAAGGAAAAGACAACTCCTACCTCCATTCTGTTCAGGCTGCAGTGCTGCTAAATAAAACCCAACGGTGCCACTCGAGTTTTAAAGCTCATAGACAAAATTGCATTTTTTAAATGCCTATCACACATAACTTGCCTGCACTTACAATATGCTAAAATGAATGGGAGATGTTTTCTACTCCAGTAATAAAGAGTGATTAATCTGTCAAGTCTATAGTTATAATTGCAGGTGAAAACAGAGTGAATGTGGAAAGTAGATTTTCATGTAACATTAAAGCCTCAGTGAAGGTTCTTTCAGGCCACAGAGGTTTTAAGGCCACCATACAACACAAGTTCAGCCCATAATTGAAGTAGATTTACGGGTAGCCGCTCTCTTTCCAAGTGATTTTTCAGGAGAGCAATCTGGGATGGCCTCATAACCCACCAGGGCCACTGGAGAGCATCGAGAGCGCTGTGAGCCACTGAGCCCTCTGGATGTGGGGCTGTGGACCCTTGGCACAGGCTGGGTATGGCCCCTGCCCATAGGGAGCATTGCCACTGAGAGCCAGAGGAGATCTGCGGCCGAGGAGCCAGCCTGTCCTGGGAAGCAGGAGGAGAATCATCCAGGAGCACAGGACAAACCTCCTCCACTACTGGGGTCATTGGGAGTGGAGAGCTTCCTGGGAGATCCACTCTGTGCTAACAGCCAAGTATTCATGAAACCACACAGGGGAAAAGAAAATAAAAATTCTAGCTACATAGTATTTTCATAAATTAGTTGGATGTGACTATAAAATCAGAACCTGTGCAGAAATGCATGACCAGCTACAGATGCGTGACCTTCTCAGGCTATAGTGAGGGATCTGGATTCCACAGTGACTTGATCCGTCCCATGCTCCGAGCCCATGACTCCTGCCTGGTGCTGAGCTGGTGCTGAGCTGGGGCAGAGGGGCTGGAACCTGAGAGCAGCAGGTGCTGGTGCGGTGCCATGGCGAGCACAGTGCCCCTGGGCTGCAGACATGCCAGGGAGCAGTGGGAGGAAGCAGGAGGCAATTTCCCTCTTGTGAGACTAATGCTGGACCACTGCACTGCTGTCTGCATTTTAAAGAAAAACATTCCAAATGAATCACCAAAACAATTTGAGGGATAGCAAAAAACAGAAATCCTTAGCTGGCAAGAATAAACTGCCTGAAATACAATAGAATGCTGACTTAAGTACATGTTTTCAGGGAGATATTGTCTGGTGCTCAGAAACTTCTTAATCTAGTTGAAAAAACAAAAGAGCCTGTCTGGAAGCTAATGCAAAATTAGTTGGATTGGCAACAAGGCATGAGTTTTGAGAGCGCTGGAGGTTGATTTTGGGTCACAAAACCGAAGCGACCGGTACCTGCTCCAGCTCCTGCAGTGAATCCACTAAGATCAGACAGAACCTTTTCTAGAAGATAGATGAGGGAAAGCCCACATTGTTGTTCCTGCAGCAGGGGGATGCTGCACATGCTGCACACTGTTATGGAGAGGCCCTCCCTGCAGCATGGAGATCCATCCAGCTGGGCAGGAGAAGGGGACTGTACCGAAGCCTCACACCAGTCACTGTGGTGGCTTACAAAATGCAGGAGGGATGGTTCCCCTGGACATCACAAACTTGTGGTTTCATGGTTTCCTGTCATCCCAGCTCGCATTTACATCTGAGACCTTGCAAGTACCCTCTTGACTTTTCCATCCACTCCTTGCAGAAAGGGCTCTGGGAGCTGTCAGGCTGACATCTTTGTGTCCCGGGCTTAGATGAGCTCCCCAGTGAACCCTACCCCCTGGTTTCTGTTGTTTTCAACAAAGAACACATTTCTTTGGAAACAAAAGCATGGATAAATTTCTTCTGTCCTCCCTCTGAGACTCACAGCTTCCTTGGAAATTAGCCATTCCTATTGTGCTGTAACAGAGACTCACAAACCATGATAAGCCGTGTCACTTCCTCTGAGCGCTGCTTTAATCAGGAGTTACTCTGGGAAGTCATCCTTGCCGAGGGCACTCTCGAGGCCTGTCGGTGCTGACACGGGCTCCGCACAGGCTGAGCCTCCAGCTCGGCAGCCCCCGGGCACCCAGCCCCATCCCAGGCCACGGCTCTGCTGCACTGCTGGCCAAAGGCTCCCGCAGTGCCCATCGCGGACCTGCTCGCAGTGCTCCGCTCCGGGAGGCCATTCACTGGATGGGAAACAGGCAGGGACAGGAGGGTTACTGGTTTAGCTGGGAACAAAGGTATAGAGCTGAAGGCAGTTATGGGACCTCTCTGCCTGGGGTTCTCCTTTGTAGGAGTGCTGGTCAGCTTTGTGGGTGAAGAAGCTTGTGAACAAGTGAAACATTACCTCGCTCTTAGCCAAGTGCACCTACACACCTGCAACCACATATAGAAAGCTCCTATTTTTCTCCAATGAATCCTAAAGAAGAGATTATAATGAGATTTTGAGAATACACTGTTGTTTATGCGTGTTGACATCAACACTTCCAAGGCACATGGGAAGAGTGAAAGGAGATAAGATGCAAAATGGTTCTATAACAAGTGCTGAGCATTTTCTGGGGAAGAGATTCTTTTTTCTTTTTTTTTTTTTTTTTGCTGGGATTTCAAAGATAACACTGACATTTATCCAAATGGGAGTTTTTTATTTTCCCTTGGAGATTAAAAACCTGCAGTCTTCTGTAGTGAATTATGAAGTGGGCACTGTCAGCACAAGTAAAGGGATTACTTCTAGTCATACCATTCATACCCAGCAAGACAAAAATATTCTGGAGTTAATTACAGATTTAATAACAAGCAATTATCAAGAATTCCATCACCTCCACTCTGGTTCATGGATGGCAGCTTTGCTCGTCCGTTGTGTTGGTGCGGGGAGACAGGCTCTGCCCAGCAGACGCCCGCAGCGCAGAGGCAGCCGCTGCACCGTGCTGATATGTGTTTTGCGCACTGCACAAAGGATCTATCGGCTGACACCAGCCCAGCAGGGTTAATAAATAATTGCCTGTGTCTTGGGTCCAGAATTAGGCCAACAGCCTGGGCCACCTAAATGTGCCTGCCAGCAGCTGTGACAACATTTGCATGACAACCAGCATCTGAAGGGAAGAGGAAGCAGAAGGATGGTGAGATTGACAGTCGGTCTCCATTTCAAGAAAGGTGGCAGAAACAAGACCAGGACATTAAAGCATCATGTTCGGTAATGGTACTGTCTTCATTCAGTCCATGATCAGCTGAAACATTGGCTCTTACAGCAGTGACAGACCAAGAAATGAATAATTTCATTCCCATAGCCAAGCAACCATTGAAATTGTGCAATGTGTTAAAAAGGTGTGCAAGCCTGAATTAACTGCTGCTGGCAAAAATTACCCCAAACCAGGCCCATGCAGTGTCCTGACTTAATGTGAAATATGTTTCAGGTTAAGGCTTCCCCAGGGTTGCCCTGGGGCTGGGACCCACAATTGTGTCTAATAGCAACTACAGTGGAGTGTTTGCCAGTCTGTTTGCAAAACTCCACCTGATGATTTTGTGCTGAGTGAATTTCTAAGTTTTACTCTGGTTCCCACAGAGAAGGCAGATAAGAAGCCGAAAAACAAGTAAGAATTATAGCCAGAAGAGTAAACATGTTTCCTTTAAGGAGTGGAAACCATGGTTAACTTTCTAGACCATGAAGCTACAGGCTTCCTCAAATTAAATTAATTTAATGGTTTATACGTTTCCTCCGCAGACATGTGGGTACTGAAATGTGCATCTCCAGACAAGTGTAGGAAGGTCTGGCACATACTCCTGTCACCCCTCAGCAAGGTACAGATGGTGTGTCTGCATCAGGGACAACTGGGAGAGGGAGGGCTCCTCCGGACAGTGCCCAGCTCCAGCAGCCCCAGCTCCAGCACCACCCTTACCAGCAGAGCTGGCCAAGCGCCATTGTGAGCAGGTGGGGAGCTGGAGGCTGCAAAGCCTTCCTGAGGAGGGGCCTTGGTGGGGAGCCAGCACTGTGCCCACTGCAGGCAGCCCTGCCGAGCCCGGGGTCCTACCTTCACCCCACTTGCAGCTTTGCCTCCTGCTGAGGACTTTCTGCTGCCTCTTCCCCAGAAAGGTTCTGTGTTCCCATGCTCCAAATTACTTTTCACTCCTTTGGCCAAACCCTAATTCATCTTCTGTCAAATATTTTTTTCTTCATGTCAAAAGCACCGTTCCTATTACTCTGCTCCTCACATCCACTTTAGCCTAATGGCATCTACAAATAATGAATTTGCATAATGAACAGTATTTATGAAAACCAATTGCACTCCATGTAGGTGACCTTGTGACTTCAAATAGGCTAATAACCTTTGAAGTACAGTCAAGATAATACAGTGATACATCAACTCTCCTTGGACGAGGAGGGAGCTGATCAGCAGCACAGGTATGAGCAGCCCAGCCACTGCGGCAGCAGCGAGTTTAAAAAGCTGCTAATTGGGTACGTGAGGTACATGCACAAGCTTGCCCTGCCTGATTTATTGGCTGAATGCAGAAGCCCAAATCACTGAAAACAGAAATCGCTGGAGTCCTGACTAAGGTAACAAAGTTGAACAAAGCACAGTGCTGCTGAAAATGGTGAAACAGTCAAACAATCCATTTCTTAAGTT
Organism: Baryphthengus martii; assembly: GCA_013396935.1. NCBI lineage: Eukaryota > Metazoa > Chordata > Aves > Coraciiformes > Momotidae > Baryphthengus > Baryphthengus martii. Next base: position 379,744 of record VWZK01006322.1, on the reverse strand, counting down.
AAAGGGAGTTTCTTGCACTGCTACAAGATTTAAAAGCCGTGTTGCTAGACGATGCTTTGGTTTAGATTTTTGTAACATTTAAATTATCAGTGATGTTGCATAAATAAAATAAATCTGATTTTGCCTCTCTTTTTTCAGGAAAACTGAATTTGGTTGCAACACAGCAGGTAGAGAAAAATGCTGGAGACAAACACATGTGAGGTCAGACACAGTCTGGCAACCTCTAAGTTTTATATTTCCTGCAAAACAGATTCATAACTAGACCTAATCAGAAGCTGTTTCGTCCTATGGAAATTTCTCACAGAAAAAAACCATGAATGTAATTTCTGTTAAAACCTCCCATAAAAACTAAAAGTTTTATTTTTCAGAGGGGAGAAGAAGTTGCTAAATTCACAGATTTCCACCTGTTCTCAAACAACCTACCTCTAGGGGAGCATTTTCAAACCAGAGGCCTCAATTTTATGCAGAGCTGCAATACTTTTAAGCTGGGCCGCAAGACTGACAGAATTCAGCCTAATCCAATATTCACACAAAAATCTGATGTTGCACTAAATTGTCAGGAGACTGGGAAACGTCTTGGAGCTTCTGCAGCCAGAGAGCCCCGGCCTGTGCTGCCCTTGGGGCCTGCGCCAGGGCCTGGTTACTGCTGCCCCCTTGTTAGGATGGGTGCCCGAACCACGCAGCTCAGCCTTGCTCAGATCCCTCCCCTTCAGCAAAGCTAGCGGTGCCTCGTAAGAATACCCTTTAGTTGGTGTTACAGCATGATTTTAAGTACATTTTGCAGATCTTTAAGCGAACAGTGTCAGCGAGCTGCAGCAGGGTGACAGCAAAGTTGATGACTGTGGGATGGGACAGCACAAGCAGCTCCGGTCCCCAGTGAGCACTGTCCATCATCGCAGGGAACTGTGGCAGGGCCAGTTCCTGCTTCTCCACAAAAGCCTCTTTGCTTCTTGCGGTCTTAAATGTGTGCTTGGAGTAAATGCCCATGGGCACATCACTTTAATGCCTGCAGTTGGCATCCACTAGCCATCTCCTTGCGGGAGGGAAGCTCACACGTCCATCTGCAGCTCCCAGGGAGCACTGCCATTTTGTTTATTTCTTGTGATAACGGCAGAGAGTAGAACTGAAACTGGCAGTTTCCTACCCACCACAAGGGCTGGTGCTGAAGAGCTGTTCAGCAGTGACGTGGCTGGAGCTAGTGCCACGCTGAGTATGTGTCCCTGTGCCCCTGTCCCTCGGGGCCCAGCGGTGCCTGGTTGGCTCTGAAAAACACCATCAGCTCCAGGGCGAAGATGCATGGACATTGGGGCATCTTGGGCAAGCTTACAAGGCAAGCCCCTGAGACATCCCATATGTGCCGTGTCGGCCAGCAGCCTGCACCTTCCTCTCTCTCTGGGGTACCTGCTCTCTCCACAGAAAACCTTTTGGATTTCACTGTCCTTTTAGGTGCCCTACCCAAAGGTTACTGGTGTATAAATGGGCCTGGGGGCTACTATCATACACTAACAATGGGAAACGTTTGAGCAAAATGGACTTAAATGTGCCTCTTCTTAACAGTCTTTCCATCTTAAATGCAATCAACAAATTGCTCTTTCCAGTGAAGCAAGATGGAAGTACCGAGGAAACAGATAATGTGCATTACTCATGACACATAATTCACTGAACCATCCTGCAATTATTATTATTTCTGACAAGTCATAAATAATGTAGCATAAGGAACGGTCCTGATGAGAGGATAGGGATCCATGCCACTTTTGTTTATCAGCTCTGCCTGAAAGAGGAGGAAGAAGGGTCTGACTGGGACCCTTCCAGACTGTGCGGCCTGCAGAGGTGCTGTGACAGGGCACTGGCCTGAGCTGCCCTGCTGCCCTTGCTGGGGCTTCACTGGGGAGGGGCTTGGCTCAGGGACCCTTATCCACACCCAGCACCCAAACATGATTGACTGGCTCCCTGTGAACTGCTGGCACCAGCACGTGAAGGAGAGCACCCAGCCAGGCGCTTGCTCCATTTCGGGACCTGCAGCTATCCACTGGGAGCACTTATCGAGGGGAATCATTTCATACATCTCAGGGTTTTACAGGAACAGTTTCCAAGACACATCCTCAGTCCTGACCCAGCCTGAAAAAGGCATTCCTGGGGACAGGGAGCAGCTGTGCTGGGCACCAATGGGAATAGCAGAGCCCAGAGGTCTTAAAGTTCTGCAGTGCCCTGGAATGGACTAAAATTCACTCCTTAAGCTTGGCAGAGTTCTGCCAAGGAACCTAAAACATTAAGAAATATGAGAAGTAAACCAAAATACCCACCACAGCAAATAATGGAAGTCCTTTTGCAGGATGGAGGTGTTACTGATGGCTCATTTTGGCTTGGAATAGGAGGAAAAAATTGCTCTCACTCTTTTCCAGCAGATCTAGTTTAATGAATTTCCACAATAAGCCTGTCTCATCTTTCCATATTAAGCCTATCTCATCTTCATTTTTAAAGTAATTCCACAAGTATAGCATTGATATGGAGAACTACAAACCCTATCACTTATAAAATGTCCTTCCTGACATCTGTGACATTTCACCGAGATAGCAAAGCTTTGGCTGAAAACTTGAGCCACCAGTAAAATACAAGGTTTCTCTGAGCTTTGCTTAAAATACGGAGCTGACAGTAAATTACAGCCTTGCCTTTACAGATTACCTACAAGAGCTTAGTCAGTTCATCAGTGAGAATCTCAAATAATTTGCAAAATATTAGACTTATCAAAAAACCACTGTAAAGATCTGGCTTGATTTTATAGCATCAAATCCTGCCCTCATTTTTACCTCTTCAATTTTCCATTGGCTCATGAGAGCACAGAGTCCCCCGCTGACAGCAAGCTGAGGTAAATTACGTTTATTACTTTAAAAAAATCTGTGTTTAAGATATAACTGTTAACTCCAGCTGAAATCATTCTGTAGATTCGTCCTGCGTGCAAAGAAATTCAGTCAGGAGACTGTATCTCTGTAACTATATGTATAAATATGAAAGGTGCCAGAAGGCTTTAAGAAGGCCAGGAGCTCTGAGTCTGTGCTGTGCGCCAGCATCCAGCACACCCTGTCTGAGGGTGCAAGTGGTGGGGAGATGGAGACGGGGCATCCTCTCACTTTGAGGGCACAACACCAGCCACAGCTGCACCCTCGGTGCTCGGGTTCCATGAGGCGGGGAGGGTGACAGGACACGGTGCTTGGCCAGAGCTTCAGCCTGCGGGCACAGTCCCTGCTGTGTGGGGTGGCTGCTGCACCAATGAAGATTTGTCTTGAGAATATGCGTGAAATTCTTCCTGGACCTGCCAGCCTTCTACTGCCTGAAGATAGCTGTTTTGGGAAGAGGTGAAAAAATAAAAAACTTACAGCCCTGATAAGCTAAATACATAGGTAAGGAAAAATCTGTAGATAGAGGTTATATTTTTTATAGAATCACTGTTAGGTAGGTGAGATTCAGAGCTGTAGAGCTCTTCTTTCTGAGATATTGCCTGTTTTCTTCAGGTGGTGAGATGAAAGATCCTGTCTCTGCCTCCCCGGCTTATACCCTTAGAGCATCATGGTGACAGCAGCCCTATCGCTGCACCACGTGAGACCAGCTATGTCATCGCTGTCCCCTGAGGTAAAACATGCCATGTTTGGAACCCCAGTCGTGGTTTTAAAAATAATCTCATGAAGCTTCCTATGGAAATGTTAATTTGATAAAAAATCCCCTATAAGACAGAAATATTTGTATTCCATTCCGTTAGATTTACATAGCCATGCATTCAGGAAGAAGCCCTATTTACATTGGTACTGCACTGAGCAATTGGTAACGTATGTAAAGCCTTCCACATATTAAGATTATGCTGGCTAACTATATGCTTCAAGGTCTTTTTAATAACAAACAAGGATAAAAAGTTGAAATATCATAAATATAAAACGTTTCAGGGTGTTTCTTACCAATTGCTGAAGCAAAGTTTAGTTCTGCTCTGACCCAGGAGATGCTGAATACAAACATGGTTTTTCCTACTGCCCATGTAGCTCCACAGAGCCACTACCGAGGAAGCAGAGGCAGCCCTAGCAGGGGCCTCACCTTCCAGAAACCAGCATCTATCAGGATACAAATGTCATTTTAAGCTTTCAGCTGCTGATATAATTAATGGAATACAAAGCACACCTTGTATCCTATGATACATCAAACACGACCTGATACATTGCACACATCAGAGAAGCTATTACTTGTGGCAGACTTGTCCTCTGCATTTTTCTAAACCTCACAGTTGGGTTTATGAGCCACAGTGTTGTGCGGTTTTGCCTGTTCAGGTGTCCCCTTCACGATTTATTTATTTTTTCCTCATTTTTATGCATTTATTTCATCTATACTGAACAGTGGTGATTATTTATCACCAGACCACATGGCAGTGAGCCCTGCTTGGCTGGTGTTCAGCTGTCTGCAGACACCTCGTTCGTCTCATGGTTGCCTTGAGCATAAGTCATAAGCCACCATGGCTACTCAGAAAGACACTCTATTTTTCTGCAAGATAAATGCATAATTCTTCAGAACGAACACACAATAAAGTGCAAATTGTATTGCTTTTGCATGGTCAGGTCTTGGTAGCAGGGGGGCTGCAGCAAAATGCCCACCGAAGGACCATGCCCGGCTGGGCACTGCGCTGTGGGAGCGGCACTGGGCTCTGTCTGGGAATGGGCGCTGGAAGAATGTGGAAGCCACACAGCTTCTTCATTTGGATCTGACTGGAAGAGAAGAAGGAAAAAAAAACAGAAATACTGTTTGTTTGCCATGAGAGCTCCTAAACAGGCATCTCTGCCCTGGCATAAGGGCTTCTCCCTGTCTTGCTGGATGTCACACTGAGCACCACCGCCTCATCACTCCTTTCCTACCAGTCTTCACCAGCGCAGTTACAGGGCTGAGCTGCTATTTCCCTGCTAATAAAAAGATGCTGGTCACCGAGTTTGACTTCACTATGGAGATGTCAACCCTTTTCAGACCCAGACAGAGTTAGCAACCGGCTGGACAAGGTGTGGACTCGTCTTTATAATGCAGATGTGATCCTTCTTGGGGGAGTGGAAGCCCTTGAGAGTGGTTACGTAAGTCTTAAATTCATTATTAACAAAGTGGAACTGCTAATTGTAGAACTGTAATGTGGAATTTGGTAATTGCCTACTATACAAACACTTTAACGATTTAAAGAATGCATCCAATTACTGCCTTTTGACAGAAAGCAGTCTGGAAATAAGTCCAGGGCTGGTAAAGACAGTGGCTCCGTGTCCTCGCAGAGTGTTTGCAGATGAAGTTACAAGCCAAGGCTAAGAGCGGATCCACCAGCCGATTGCCATGGAAAGGGGGACACTTGCTCATGCACTTCTTCCTCATCCTGCTTCCACTGCTGAGGGTGCTGTTTGTCTACTGTAGCAAAGGGCTGGAGGAGATGAACGGAGGCATTTCTTGGTATCATTTTCTGGCCTTTGGGGGAATTTAACCAAAAATTAAACCATGATTAGCTTATGTTTTTTACCAATTGCATGGAAGCATTGTTGAATATGTGGAGTAGCTGTATGTGAATTAGCCATTATACCGGGTTTTTTTGCTGGGATAGTTAATTTTCCTCACAGTATCTTGCATGATGCTCTAGATCTGTGCTGAAAACAGTGTTGGTCACACAAGGATGCTTCAGTGACTGCTGAGCAGCACTGGCACTAAGAGCTGGGAGGGGGCACAGCCAGGACAGCCGACCCCAACTGACCCAAGGGATGTCCCAGACCACGGCATGTTATTCTCAGCAATAAAACTTGGGGAAGGAGGAGGAAAAGGGGACGTTCAGAGTGATGGCATTTTGTCTTCCTTGTGGTCCTGGGGATGGCTGAATACCTGCCTGCCATGGGAAGCAGTGGATGAATTCCTGAGTTTGCTCCACTTGTGAGCGCAGCCGTCTTTATCTATGTATCTGTCTTTATCTCAATGCAGGAATTTTAGCACTTTTGCCCTCCCAATTCTCTCCCCATGGGGTAAGTGAGCGAGCGGCTGGGTGGGCTGAGCTGCCCACCGCAGTGAAAACAGGAGATCGAGACATGTTGAGGCTGCCCGCCCACGTGTGTCACGGTGCTGGGCTGGTGGCTGGAGGTTCAGCACGGCACGCCACGCCACAAGCTGATTATGGCTATTTACAGAGCACTGCCCTTGTCACTGCCCTGAGAGTGCTGTCTCCAGCAGCAGCGGGCACACGACCCGTGGGCACCGCCCATAGGTACTGCCTGTGGGCACCGTCTGCGGGCACGGTCTGCGGGTACGGTCTGCAGGCACAGCCTGGTCCCTGCTGCCCCCAGGGCCATGCAGTGGGGCCAGGGTCTCTCTGGTCCTGTCACAGCCCCTGGCCTGGGTGGCTCCTCTGCTTGTTCCTGCTGGTGGGGTTGGCATGATGGGGCTCAGGGCACACTGAGCCCCTGTCCTGGCTGAAGTCTGGACTGGGAGCTGTCGCTGCCTTGCCATGAGCAGCATGTGGTCCCCAAAGATGCGCGCACGAAGGAAGCAGCAAACCTGTGTTTGGCCAGCAGGGTAGTTTTACACATTTTTCATTAAATATATGTTAAATATGGAAATACCACAGAAAAGAGGCTTGCTTTTTCATGTGCGAGCTCTTTTGCACATTTTGGTGTTTCTTGTGTTTGGAGATAAAAACAGGATTGACAAAAGTTTCTTCTGGCTTTCTAGTGGAGATGTACTTAGCTTTACTGAATTGCCATGATAAATTTGCTTTAAAAATACAATCTCTGGAAATGTTTTTCCAGTCAGATGAGCAAGGTAAAAGATCATTTCATTCTTTCTTCTTTTTTTTTTTTTTTTTTTGAGAAAGAAAATTAATTCATCGTTGTTGTTCCAGAGTCAGAGTTCTCCTTGAAATGCAGCGCTCTTGGATGTGACCAGCACTACAATCCCGCCCTGGGCTGAGCCAGTGGTACAATTAGCTTGTCTCAGAAATGAAGAGATATTTGGTGGTCATACATGGAGCAGGTTTTCGGTGCTACTGATTGAGAACATCTTATCCATGAGTATCTGTAGCTTTCCAGAAGGTAAAAAGCTTTTCTGGCAGCATCTCTTTTTGCTATGAGGATTGAAATCAGAGAGGGGAGTGATGAGAGAAAACTAAATGGCGACAAAAGTACCTATTTCTTTATTGATATGAGATCTTTCCGTTGGAATGAATAAAGATAAAAATCCCACCTAAATATAAAAATACCTTTTTGAAATATAACTATGGACTGCTCTATTTAATTTCCTCCACAAAGGGAAGAATTTGAGTGAAGTTGCCCCAAATGGATGAACAGTTTTAAAGAGAACATAAGGAGTGAGAAAACTTGCAAAGAGTGGGGGAAAAAAAGAGATTATCCACCAAAGGGAATTGCATCTTGGAAACAATGAAGATCTTGGAGAAAGCAAAGATTTCCAGAAAAAAAAGAAAAAAAGAAGTCTTTGCAAAACACATAGAGTACCACGTGAAAGGTCTTCACATAAAGGAGAGCAAGGTGGCTACTGGGTGTCGTGGTTGGTGCAGGCTGGCAAGACGTTAAGCTGAGCAGAGGTTTTTGTGCTGAGTGTTCGTGTTTCAGCTGCCAGCAGCCCTGAGCTGCCTCCTGTCCAGAAATCAGGTAAGCAGATTTTCAGGTCAGGGCCAAGCGGCAGCTTCCACGCGGACTAATCAGGAGCACTGCTGAGAGCACGCTGGAGCCGCTGCGACGGGAAGATGCTTTTCATTAAGATGTCTGCTGTTGGCAATGCAGAATTCACACTGAGCTGCAGAAACAGATCCAGACCTCTGCGAGAGGAGCAGCTGAGATGGGGACACCCTGCTACAGCAGGGCCATCTCTCGGTAACAGGAGAGGCATTTCTGAAAAGTATTATCTGTAGAGCGGGGCGGGGGGGTGTTTCCAGAGCTGCCCTTCCCTCAGTACATAGGGACAACTGCTGTTCCACACATCTCACTGAAGTGCTTGGTCATTGCCGTGTAAAGGACATTTTCTGGACATATAGTTCCCATTTCCTGTATAATTTCATGTACCTGTACACACCAAGTGCATATTCGCATTGCACACTCACTTCATGAGAGCACTGCCTCTTTGCAGTCTTGCCTTCTGAGTCTGTAAATGAGCAGTGGTGGAGGTTTGCTTTTTTTAGCAGTCAGAGCATCTGGTTAACTGTTTGTTGTTCACACAACCACTTCTGGAGAGTGAAGCTGGGCGAGCCAGATGCTTTGCTGGGCAGGCAGGAGAACAGGCCTGTGAGAAGAGCAGGGTGATTGCTCAGAAGTGGGGAGCTCAGACCTCGCAGGACTGAGCATCCCGTCCTTACAAGGTCAACACCAGCAGAAGCTGTGGAGAAGGTTGTGTTAGCACGAGGAGGAGTAAAAGGGTAATTAACAGTGATGGTTCTTGACCCAGGCGTCCCTGATCTCCCTGACTCTTGTAAAGGGAGTTATTAGTCAAATACAGTGCCTGCGTGTGAAACAATTATCCCTAATTACCATCAAGTCATGGTATTCTGAGACTTTTAAACACAGCATGGAAATATTGTGTGATTAGAGAGACCGTCAGGGCTCGGAGTTTTCTATGGTGACAGTCTAAGTGTTTTCCATGCAGCATATTCTTGAAAATACAAGATGATTTGGTGCCAATCAGGTTACTTTTGATGCCTTTTAATTCGTACGTATTATTAAAATAAAAGAAGGCTGACAGACTGAGACCAGGATCAGGCACAGCTTGGTAGCAGGCAGCCCTGGTCCTCCTCTTGCCCCACTCAAAAACCAGAATCTATGGGAATTCCTGGCACCTTGTGACTGTTCACACGACTCCTGCCCATATTTTGGCTAACTCAGATCATGCCAAGGCCTGATGTGGGCTGGGAGCAGCACTGTTGGGTCAAAGCCAGAGCACCAGGGAAGCAGGAGTGGTGGCCAGAAAGAGCTAAAGTGCCATGATGCAGCCACCGTCCCCTGCAGCCAGCATCTCTGCATATCAGGTGTTGGGCTGTTTTGTCGGAATCTACTAACTCTTGGACATAACATATACCAAAACTCCAAGCTGGAGGTATAAAACATCAGCTTGTCCCAAAAGTTTCCAAAGCAGATACAGCAGCAGCTGGATTGCTGGGGCTTCTCTGCTTCCCAGTGTGATGTGGGGACGCCCACGGCATGATGGAGGAGGAAGGATGAGTACTCTCACCCTTGGCTATGGAACTGTTTTGCTCCTGGGTGCATGAGTTAAGAGTTACAGGTTATAAGTTATGAAAATGCATTACTTGAGTAAGTGAATTCATGTGGTAGTCTGGGCAAAGGGGACTGAGCTCTTGTTTTTGTCATGTTTGTTTGTTGTGTTTCCCAATGAGCTCATAAAATAAAACTTAATCTACAGAGTACTTTGTCCCATAAATCTGAGAGGTCCAAATGGACCGTGATGCAGCTCTGTTAGGTCTCCTCACTGGCTGGAATACAGTATGTCCTGGGCCATGCAAGGCAGAGCTAGGAAGGCCCAAGCAGAGGTGGACTCCATGGGGTAGCAGGGTAAGGAGACTGCTGCTGAGTGCCCTCTGCTCACGCTGTGAAGATTTTTAGCACTTCTAAATCACTGGAAAGGGTTAAATCCAAGTCTGACTCAAGACTAGGAACTCTGTGTTATGAACATAAATGAGATCCAGCTGACAAGCCGGTACCCATCCAGAGCCCCCACCAGGAGACCCACAGGGAGAGCCGCGTGAGCCCTGCTCTGGGCATGGCCCCTTGTCATCGCTGCCCAAGTGGCAGGAGCCACATGGCCACACGTTGCCCAGTGGAGCCATGCTCCAGCTACCCAAAGGCAGCGAGTGGAGGAGGAAGTGGCGGGGAGGGGAACATGAGAGGTGGTGAATGATGCCGAACACTCCGTGCAGCCCCAGTATGCAGAGCCGGAGACCCTGCTGTCCCTAAACCGAGCCTCAGGCCAGCAAGGGAGTCCCCTGCCTTGGCGGCACTGGGGTGGCAGGAGAAACTGCACAGGACGGGCACATGTGCTCCCCACAGACTGCCCCATGGCAGCTGTATACAGACAGACGGGTCTGAAAGGCTGTGACAATGTGCTCGCGGCCCTGGGCAGACAGAGGAGTAAATCCTAGACTGGCAATACTATATCATGCTTAAACTGAGTCATTCAATAGCACTTGGAAATTGCTTAGTCTCTTCCTTATTAGATTTATCTCACAGCTCTTCCTTCCTCCTCTGTAGGGTTCTTTATTCAGAATTTGCTCAAATATTTTCCTTTAGAAGATTTAATATCTCAAAGTGCAAATATCCAAACCCTGTATCATTTTGTAATTTCATACTCCACGGTTCTTTCATATGCATATCACTCATTTGCTACCCCTTTGAAGAATGCTGCTTGAGTAATGGAAGTGAAAGAAAACCCATTCAGCATTGATTTTAATTGAACAAGCTCAGAAGCTGTGGGGATCCATGCCAGACTCCAGCTCGCTCTCTTTTGAAGAGTTATTGCTAGGCTTCTTTTGCCTTCTGTGCGCCTCTCTAGTTTTTTTCCAATTAGCTACTTCCCAAAAATATTAGTTAGCTTATTGTTTATCCAGTCCTGCTTGTTTGGGATGTTTATGCCTAATAATCATTAAATCTACTTTCTCTTCCTGCTCCAGCAGAATATCACATTCTTTCTCTGGGGAGCAAAACATCAGCCTGCATTCAGGAGTAAAATTTTGCAGTGACAATTGACTTATTCTTGGTGTAGCTTTTTCTCTTCAGTGTGGTTGTGACAGCGGTGAGCTTCTGCAGGCTTTAAACTGTGACTGTAAAGACTGTAAATAACTTTTTTTTCTTGTGTGCATAAATGAGGTCTCTGGTATTTCTTCATTCTCCCCTCCCAGTCAGCTGAGCATGAGCCCTCAGCTTGTTGCTTGGATATGTAAGAGGAGATGGGACATGCAGAAGGAAGATGGTGCAGATAGGTTGAATTATACGATACCCTTTTCCATGCAAAATTTGGCTTAAATAAAACAAATCAACAACTGGTAGAAGAGCAAAGAATTTTCCAGCCTATTATGGAAACGAGCTCTCATCCAGAGCAGCAAGTGTGCTAAGGGAAGTCGAGCAGGCTGGTGAGGCTCATTTTGTTATTTTCTATTAAGCCATCACCTCAATAAAGAAGGAACAAATTGCCTGAGAAAGAAATGTGAATAAGAAAGATTTTTAAAAGACCAATACCCAAAAACCCAACAGGAAGAGAGTGTAAGTGTTAAGGGAGCACGTTATAAAACATCAAGGGTGCACACAGGTAAACACTACAAGGAGGGAGGGGGAGACAGGCAATGGAGCAGATCTTTAGCTCGGCTCTTAGCGAGCACAGCAAACTTTTCTCAGTTCTGCCTTAATGTCTTTCCCAGACAAAATTGTGTTCATGCAATGCAAAATCATTGCATATTCTACATCACTACTGGACATCCAGCATTAATTTATGTTAGTCCTGCAGCTTGTATCTACAGATTAAAAAGTATTGAAAGATATAAACCCTCACAGGAGGTTGGAGCCAAGGGGGGTCAGATTCAGCTCCCAAGGAACAAGGAAAGGACGAGAGGAACCAGACTCAAGTTGTCCCAGGAGAGGTTTAGGTTGGAGCTGAGGAACAATTTCTTCCCTTCCAGGGTTGTCCAGACCTGGCCCAGGCTGGTGTCCAGACCCCTCCCCACGATCCCTGGAGGGGTTTCCAAGGCGTGGAGATGTGATGCTGAGGGACAGGGGTCAGTGGTGCCCTGGCAGGGATGGGGCAGTGCTGGGACTGAAATGCATGAGCTGAAAGGGCTCTTCCAACCAGAGCAATTCTGTGATTCTATGACTCTACACCAGTGCCTTCTTTCTCAAAATGGAAATCTGTTAAAAGATCATGCAGTGTACTTACTGTAATCATGAATTCAAATCTAAGTTGAACTAGTGTTTAATTTTTTTTTAAAAAATAGATGAAATAGATATAAAAATGTAAAAAAAGGATACTCTTCAGCTAGTAAGGATCTCTGTACTTGGTTTGGTTTCACTGGATGAATCAAGCTCGTCTGAGGACAAAGCCAGCACCACCCCAGCTCCCTGTGGTGCTTTCGGGTACAAGGTTCCATTCCCTGGCAGTGCCAGTGGCAGGGATGGGCAGAGGGGGCTGCTGGATGGCTCCTGAGGGGCAGGGAAGCAACCTGTGCTGTGCAGCTGTATGCTCACCAGCATACCCTGGGCAGAAACACAAAGCCAGGCCACCTAAAACAAAACCAGAAGTGATGATGAGGAAGAGGCCTCTTTGAAACCTGTTTGCCTGGGCCAGGCTTCCGCACCCCTCGCCCTGTGGCTCCCCAGCTGGTGAGGGCGATAACCGGGTGTTCCGTGGCTCTGGAAGTACTGGCGCTTGCTGCAGCCTTGCCCGGCAGCTAGGGAGGCTTCCACCTCCTGCCTGCTGTGAGAGACGTAATGCCCAGGAGCTAGCAGGAATTGTCTCTGCTGCCTTTTTGTACAATGCAACAGCTCCCCCATCTTACAGACTAAAGAACTTAAAATGGGAAAAAAATCCCCAGGAAATGAGTACCAAGGAAGCTCAGCACGCTTCACTGCTTCTTCTGGAGAGGCTGGCGCGGCTGGTGCCCGCAGTGTTCCCACTCCCAGGTGCTCCGAGGAGGGGCACCCACTTGACATTTTGGTGATTAAAGCACCAAATTTGCTTCTTGTAAGGATGAGTAAACACTGCAGTTCCAAAATACTTTGTGATGAGGCACAACAGTCTATCTTAAAGAGCAACACTTACTGCCTCTTGCCTTGGAGTTTTAGTGTGGATGCTCCAACTGGCAGCCACCCACCCGTCTGTTGCTCTCACACTACGCTGCACTGCTGCCGGTCTCCTTTAGGGTGTACACACAGCACGCTGTAGAGCAACAATCAGAGGTGCACAACGAGAAAGGGCCGCTTGTGCTCGCCTAAAGCACTTTGCTTGGTGTGGAGTGACGTGTCCCTGAGCTGTCACTCCTCCAGACCTCTGCACAGCCACCACTGCCTCAGAGAAGAAGCATTTCTCCTTTCTTGCCCCAGGGACAGTGTTCAGCTTTGCTCGCCCAGACCTTTGGCAGTCTCCCTGCTCCAGCCACAGCTCGGAGCACAGCTCTGGCTCATGAGGTGGGGCTAGGTGGCAGGTCTGAAGCAATGAGGAACGCACAGCCCCCTGTTGACCACCATGGGGGGCAGATGTGTGGGTTTGGCTCCGTGGGCACAGCATCCCATCAGCAGCCAGCTGTAGTGAGGTGGCACTGTGCCCAGGCTGGCAGTTCTGCCTCCATGAGGTGATTTAGGGTTAGAAAGAGTGCATAGAAGTGGCTCTGTGTATTATTTGCAAAAAGTACTTTCCTCTGGAAGCTCTCCTTATTTCAGCCTAAAAAAAGAAAAGATGAAATCATTTAAAAATGAGACTTATGAGGGAAGAAAGATTTTAGTTTAAGGAGTTACTGGCTCTACCAGGAAAAAGGCATTAACATTACACTTGGAGGCCAGAGCAAGACAAAACTCACAGTAAGAGCCTGTTAGGAAAGGTAATAGGTGAGGTATGTGGTGGATCAGCCCTGGTAGGAGCGAGGAGTCCCCAACACAGGATGAGTCCTGCCTCTGCAGGAGCTCAACTGAGTTATCCTGAGCATCCCCAGTCCTGGGGACCACTCAGGCCAACACCACTTATGGGGGTACACTGATGGGCACTTAGGGGTACGCTTCCCCTGGACACAGACACTGAGGTCCTTCCCAAAACAGCCCACCCCTCAGGCATTGAATGGAGTGTTTGGGCAGACACTCCCCATGGTGTCCCCCTAGACAGCCAGGAGCACCCCCGGGAGAGATCACAGTGGAGGGTGAACCAGAGGGAGGGGAACGGTTTCAGAGTAAGACTTGCAACAGCACCACAGTCACACACCGTCACTCTGGTCTGGGTCCAGAGCTGGACTGCCAAGCAGCATCACCCACCAAAAGCAGCTGATCGGAAGACACATCACTAGATAACCACCAGTCCCCTCCAGACCCAGTCCATGCTTGTCACTGATGCTGTGCTCCCAGGAAGGGACACACACGACCTCGTGCAGCTGCAGGAGCTCTTTCTGCAAGCAGAATACAGTTCAGACCATCCCAAGGCCTTCGGGGCTGCCCTGCTTTCAAAGGAAGACCCCAGTGCACTGCTGCTGCAGGACAGCATCCACAGGGCAGCCTGATGACAAGGCCGAGGGAGTGGGAGGTGGTGGAAGAGACATGTTGTGAGCAACAAAGTTGGAGCCACCACTGCAAACACATCCAGTGGCCTGACAGACCCATCAGGGAGCAAATCTTCCCAGCACATCCACAGCTGTCCGCATGCCCAGACACTCCAGGGAGGAGCAGTTTTCCCACCGGGTATGTTAACAAGGCAGTGGTGCCATTTCAATCCCACACCCAATGTGGATTTCAGGCTGGAAAAGAAGCCGCAGCCAGCCTCGCTCAGACTGCTGAGGCCAGAGAGTGCAGGACATCACTGGAGCTATCTGCATGGGATTTCTGAACTATGCTCTTATGGGATGAGTTCAGAGTGGTCCCAAACCAGTCCTCATGGTCAATTTGCGCTAGATGGTAGCAAACCAATGTACCCTCCAGTACACACAAGGCTCTGAATGCAAGCTTCCACTGAGTTCTCACTGGACTTTTCTGTCTCCTTTTTGCCAGGGAAGCTGTACCCAGACACTAGCTCCGGCTCCACTGCCGGCTGCGCAGCAGCTATCGCTGTCCTGCCAGCCATGCTGCTCCCAGGGCAGCAGAGAACTGGCAGGGCAGCAAACACTTGGACACGGAGCCCAGGAAGACTTTAGTCTGGTCGCCATCAGCCAAGATAACAGACGTTGTCCCACGGACTATCTTCTCACCTCTGCTCTCTCCAGAGGAGAGCACGCTGCAGAAGCTGAATCAGGGCTGACCACAAGACTGTCTCCAGCTCCCAAGGAGAGCTGTGCTAGAAGAGAGCATTAGGGAGAGTAACCACAGAGCCAAGCCTAGCAAAGCCAGCTTACTGACATGAGTGTTCCCTCAGAGGAGTAGAAGATTCAGATTCATTCCCTCCTGCCATCACTTTAGCCTCTCCGCCACATGAAATAGTAGCTGGGACTTGGAGATGAACACTTATATCTGAGCTCCATCGTGGCTGCCAGTCCTTGGCAGTGTCAGAGGCTGTTGGAAGGGCAGATGATGGCTGCTGCTGTAGGAGCTGCGTTCCTTCCTAGACAAGGGTCACATGCTGCTCTGGAGACCCCAAAACCAAATTTCCTTTCCACTTCAGAGGCTGCAAGGAGAGTAGTTTTCCCAGGTCGCAGACAGACCCAAGCCTGGGAGCACTGCTGCGTTCCCTTTTCTCACCTGTGCCAACGCTAGACACTGCATCCCAAGGCAGAGAGGTGTGAGGACTGTCACATCTTTCCTTTTCTGGGACAGGGCTCCCCACACGTGCATCCCCAGCAAAATGCCAGTGTATCCCAGAAGCATTGCTTCCGTCGCCTCTGAGTGCACTGAGCAGTTGATGACTTCTCCTATGCGCTGGTCCAGCTGCAGAGAGCATCCCGAGCGTTGAGGTTGGAGGAGCCAAGCAGCCGCGGGCAGCCGCAGAGGAGCAGGCAGCTGCCTGCCATCCCAACAGCAGGGTGCTGACATACGGGGCCTACTGCTCAGTGTGTGCAGGGTGGTTGCCCACGCTCACTCCGGGTGCAGGGTCACTGGCAAGGTTCATCAGTTCCCTCTTCAGGGCTCTACTATGAGCACGGTTCCTCTTGCTGCTCCACTGTGGGTCCTGCCACATCACCGACATGTTTTCACAAAAGAGCATTAAAGCAAGCCATCAGTATTTCGTAGCATGAAATGCACTCTCCTCCCCGTCCGAGATCCCCAGAGACAGTCAATGATCACTAAAACCCTAAAAGCTCCCAGATTCATTGACCCCAAAGATAACTCGGCCTTTCCTCTTCCTGCCAGGATCTTCCCCTTCAAGTCAGGTGCCACTGACGGTGTCCTCGGAGCAGGCGCTCCGAGGCCGGGCAGGGTGCGAGCAGGGTGCAGGCAGCCGCCTGCCTCCCGGAGGGTGCGCAGAAGCCCATCCACCATGCAGGTCAGCGCCGAGACTCCGCCGTCTCTTACCCCCGTATCCGCTCCTGCCGCCGGCGGTTAATGCTGCGAGTGCACTTACCGGAGAAATAACCAGGTCAAACCCCGAGCGCACCAGGCAGCCCCGCACCAGCCTCTGCCCGAGGCCGCGCCCGCCACCTGCCTCGGCGCTGCTCCCCGCGCGGGATGCACGGGGC